>JAPDKU010000140.1:0-37567 GCA_027569715.1 Hamigera avellanea
TCGAACCTGAGTCGAACCTGATGGAACCGCGACCCGACTCAGGTCCCAGAACTTGGAACCTGAGAACCTCAGGTTCAGGCTCGAGGTTCCGACCTTTGGAACCTGAGTCGGACCATTTCGAGGCCTAGTTATGAACTTATGGGGCGTGGCTGCAGGAATTAACTGGAATAACAATATTTAATTAAACTAATTAGATTACAGGAAGTAAATAGAATTAGTACTAAATAGGCGGAGTTTAAATATAGAGAATAAATGTCACGGGCTAAACCCTTGAGCTACTAAGTGTGACGGGCGTAGGCAGTATTGTTTTCAACTGGCAATCCTGTATTAACGAATATCGCAAACTTGGGGAGAGAAATATGTGAGTAGAGCTGACTGGAGGTTATACTTGCCTCGTCCCCCCTTCGGATCCCAAGAGTATCTCGCAACCGTACCGTTGCTTATGCGAAGCCTTACACGGGCTCGGGTCCTTTTAAGTATCTTGCAGGACGTGCCAGTTGGTGCGCCAAGTAGGTCAGTCACTAAGTGATATCGAGTAGAGATCACCAAGTGAGTCCCCTACTTGTAGGATGGGTTGTCTTAGAGTTGAACTGTGAAGAGCAAAGTGCAAGTTGGTATCCAAGTAACAATTAGGATTGATCACGAAGAACCAAAGATCAACTAGATACAAGTGCAGTAATGAGCGTCCTTATATATCCTTGAAGTATTCTCAGTAGTCTTAGTATACCAGTATACTCCTCATACTCGGTATACTTGATTGACCACTAACCATCTGGTTGCGTATACTGAGCCCAATCCCCTGGTATACTTGTATACTTCTGAGAGTCACGTGATCTTGGCGAGGCTGACTCTCAGCATTATCCCAGTCATGTGGTCAATGTAGTTGCTGTCCTTCAGTTCTGCCTTTCTCGTCCGCCTGTACTAGCGTTGCACAGAGGGGTTCATAACAACATGTTGCTAAACTTCCACTGGGTTCCATTCTCTCCCCGACGATTCTTCTAGAATGTTTCTATGGTTGAGGGCATGGCCGACAACCACAGCCCAGGCCATAGCCTGTGACACTAAGCAGCTACTTACAAAGAGGATTCGTTGAGGAGAGGAAGTCGGTGCAGGCAAGCGAGGTGCGATATGCTGACTCGCCTGCCCAATTAGGACTAGCTTGATGAGGGCAGAGCCCGAGTCACGTGACCAGGTCCAACCTGTTACAGCGGAGTTTATTATAAACTTAGCTAAAGATAATTATTTTATTTAATTATTTTATAAATAAGATATTGTCACGGTGCCAACTCATATGTTGCCTGAGGCACCGTCGAAGCCTTATCATCACATGACCCACACTGAGAATATCCCGCATCCCGATCTGCTTACTGTTTGTAGCTCCTCGAGCTACGTCTTGTCTATGCAC
Source organism: Hamigera avellanea (assembly GCA_027569715.1). Taxonomy (NCBI): domain Eukaryota; kingdom Fungi; phylum Ascomycota; class Eurotiomycetes; order Eurotiales; family Aspergillaceae; genus Hamigera; species Hamigera avellanea. The sequence goes on from JAPDKU010000140.1 coordinate 1,406, forward strand.
CTGCAGATAGCCTGACCCGTAGCTAGAGTTCCTGAGTGTCAACTACCTATCTATTACTGCCTCCTCTCCCCGTAAACCAGTTCCGTGACAGATATATAAATATAGAAATATTATTTTAAGATAATATTAATTTATTTAGTCTAGCTATTAATTTCTAGATAATATATAATTAATAATAAATTCTTAATCTATAACTAGCGCGTAAGATATTTCTAAAAAAATAATAAATTAAGATCCTTAATTAAATATAATTATAAATAATAGGCTATATAGCTTTTAAATATAATAAATATATAAATAGGCGATTTCTTTAATACTATAGGTATCTTTATAAAATATAAAGTATTTTATTTTAATTAAATAATTTATTATAACTAGTATCGCGTTATAGCCTTAGTGTTACGCACGGCCGACTGGTCACTGTGAGTAGAGCGTCCGAGCCTGGACCAGGGTTACACCCGTAGGGAATTATTAGTAAGTTATTAAAAAATCTATAATATTAGGATTAAACTCTTTAGGGACTATTAAATAGGTATCTATAATATTAATAGGCGTAGGCTTAAAAATAGGCTTTATAATTATAATTAAGACTTATATAGACTATTATAATATACTAATCTTATAAGTTATAATAATAATAGTGTTTTCTAGCTCCTAAAGGAATATTATAAATAAAAGGTATTCGCGGTTTAAAGATTTATTATAAATTAATATACCTTTTAACTCTTAATTAATAACCGTTTCTAATATTATTAATAAGGTATCTTCTACTATTTCCGCTTTAAGCGCTAGATATTAGAATTCCATGAAGAACGGGCTTAAATTCCTTATTAACTTATTATAAATAAAGTAGTTTAAGATAGATATTATATATATAATTAGAGTTACTAAATATATATTCTAAAATATTAAGAATATTTTTATAGTCTAACAGCTAGCAGACTCCATTCTTAATATATAATAAAATCTATATATATAATAACGTATAGCTATAGGAATTAACTAGAATAATAATATTTAATTAAACTAATTAAATTATAAGAAATAAGTAGAATTAATATTAAACAGGCGGAGTTTAAATATAAAGAATAAATATAAGGTATAGGGGTCCGTGATAGCTAGATTGAATCAAGTAGCAATAGTAAATTAGTAATTCGTAGCACCCCGTTTTGGGGTATATATCGTAGTATTTAGGGAGTCACGGCTTAACTTCTAGCTGGCAGCAGCAGTTCGCCAGCTACAGGAGCCGCTAGAAATTTCCAAGTCGTGACTCGTACTTCTATATACATAATACATCCTGCCGTCGTATGTTAGCTACTTAGGAAGGCGGAGCGGGAGTGTGTGCGGGATCGGCTGGAACATGAAGCACTCACCCTAAAAACAATTATGCTTCTTTCGAAGAAAAAGAAAGAAAAATACTCGAAAAAAAAACTCATTGGGGCAGACCGGGATCGAACCGGTGACCTTCTGATCAACTGGTAGAATACCATGTTCCTGAAGTTAACTTCAGTCAAACGCGCTCCCAACTACGCCACTGCCCCGGATGTTGGGGAGAGTCGGCGTAAAAATGAAATAAACGACAAATTTGCTTTCACGCCACCTCGGTTCCCAACGCAGACAACTCCACACGAAGCCAGTCCAATACAAATCCTAATTATACAATACAGCTTTTAGTATTGGTGCTTATATATCGGTAGTTAGCTAGTCATATTATAGGATAGGTAGATATCATATCTTACTTGGTGTTAGATTCAAAAGCTAGTGGTTAGTTCGTAACTTCGTGATATAGAGAGAGATATATATATAGATACATATGGTGTTTCCTGCATCCCGGCATTTCTTTAACTTGACCCTAAATATTAGTACAGCAAAACCTCTCTAGAACGAAACCTCAGATTCGATGTGGTAGGATATAATCCTATGGTTTGCATTGGTATCTTCTCGAAAACCAGCAGCAATATCTATCAGTAGCATTCGTAATGCGTGCAATTTTTTTCTCTATGCCCTTCGGTTCGTCGGTTGCGCCATGCTTTTCAAATCCACCATGCTCGCTAATCCGATCAACGGTGGAAAAAATCGATAATAATAATAACAAGACAAAAGCCCTTCACGGGAAAACAGTACATCAACTCATAAGCAGACATTAGCCTGAAAAGCTTTATGCCGTCGCAGTGACAAAGACGTCTCCGTTCGTCTCGACTGGAACGGTATCGGCCACATCTGTCACTAGCCCCTGCTCCTGCTCCTGCTCCTTTTCCTTCTGTTCTTCCTTCTCCTCCTCTTCTTCCCAACTATCCGCCACCTCAGCCGCAGGCTGACTCTTCAACTGCTTTCCAGCACCAACACCGGACCGTAACACAAGACGCTCCGTCTTCGGAGCGCCCCAGTTGCCGTCATCCCCAGCCAACGCAGCATACATCGAGCGGGAGAACGGCGACTGCGACTGCGACGGTGTAGCGCTTCTCGCGCCGCTCAACCCGTCAGCACCGGGTTTCCTACGCGAGGCGATCTGAGCCCATCCACCATCCGCGGAAGAACCGTTGGCTTGCGCTTTGGCGGCTTCTTTCGATGCTTTGGCTTGGGCAGCTGCAACTCGCTGAGCTTCACGCTCCTTCATCCGATGTCGGTCGCGGACCTTGACGCATTCGCCGACGCTCATTCCACCGATGCCGATGGCGGTACCGTTGCCCATGCCGAAGATGGGAGGAGTCCATGTCGTCGGTTTGAGTACAAAGACGTGTCGGTGCGGTTCCGGGTCGAAGCTCTCGCTGGCGAAGCCCCAGTCCGCGGCGAGGGAGTGGGCGAAGGCTCGGAGAGAGTTTTTGGCGGGTTGGAAGCGGACGGAGCGTTGAGTCGTGCTGGTGGCCAGGGAGTGAAGAGTCTGTTCGTACGTTTGCAAGGTCGATAGCGGCGACGTCGACGACAATGAGATATACATGTCCAGTGTTTCAGAGGAATAAGGGAGGTTCGTAGATGAAAGAGGCTGAGTTGCAGCCTGGCCGGTTGAAGGGTCAACGTCAACTCCTAACGCTGACGCCAACGAGCGGTTCCGCTCTAGGCGTGCGCATTCGTCATCGCAGGTCAATGGAGTTAACGGTGGCAGCCGCTGTGGCTGTTGCAATTGTCCCTTCGAAGTCACAGCCTTGGCCGCATTGCAGCGTCTCTCCTGCCGGAGTCGTCCGCAGCCACATGTTACCATGACCTTGGACGAACAAGGCATCTTCTCGGGACAAGGGTATGGAGCATGACAAGGGTCTGGACACGGATGGCCGCACAGTGACTTGCTCTTACCACAAGGCTGCTGGCATGGCACAGAGGCGTCCTCGCATTCTCCTGGACGGTGACAATTCTTCTGGCAAAAGTGAGAGCCACACTTCAGTGGCTTGCCACAAATCTGACCGCATCGCACGTCTGTCAACCAACAGGGTTGATTCTTCAAATCTTTCTTCCCACAGAGACAAGGTTTCTCGGTCAGGAAGGGGCATTTGGGACAACCCTCGTCGTCGGTGTGACAGTTGTGTGCGGTCTGAGGATGGCCGCAAGCCTTAGGCCGCTCGCAGGGATACGAACACGGTGGTGGTTGCGTACCGCAGGGCAATGGCGGATACAAGATGGTTCTCCCGCAGTTACACGAGATCTCCTCAAAGATCGCCTCCCTGCAGGTATTGCAAGTTCCCTTGTGACATAACTCCGGGCAAGTGTGCCGTCCACATTTCAGTGTTCGGCCACAGACCCTGGTGCAGATATGTTCGGCCTCGATGTCCTCATCGCTCGGGCGAAGGTGTGGCTTCAGCTTTCGTCTCAAAGCCTGACGTTCAATCGCTTTCTGCTCGCCAGGGCAACATCGCTCGGTACATGCGTGCCGGCCGCAATGCAGAGTGGTCTTGCACACTCGAAAACACTGGGGCGGTTCGATCTGGCCTTGGTGGCATAGAGTGGTCGAGGTGTTTCGCCCACAGCGGCAATTGATCGGAACTTGCCGCATGCATGCCCCACAAGAGCCAGTATGGCAAACCTTGTCGCATGAGTGTCCACACGGCAGGATCTTGCCACATACTTCCAAGCAGTTGGGGATGGAATCCTCACAGGATGACCTTGGAGAGAAGCCGGGAATATCTGTCAATAGCGTCTTGCCGCAAGGACAATGCAAAACCACATCAGGAGATCTTGGGCAATGTGCGGCTTGTGCGTCTTGTGGGTGGCAGCTCTTCTCGCAGAAATGCTTTCCACAGTCGAAGGGGCGGCTGCAGAGCTCTCCGCAGCTGAAAGAGCCAACCCACTCTTCCACTTCGCCATCAGAGCCATCGATAATTTTCCGGCTGTCTTGCTCTTCATCCCTTGAGCTACACAGCATTTCCGTCTCCACCTTACCACAATAACACCTGGCATCCACCTTGACCTCGCAAGCACCGCAGAGGCCCTCGTGACAAGGACGAGTACATGTATGCTCGCCGCATGGCAACAGATCTCCACAAATCTCCCCACAACTCCAACCGTTCACGTAGTCGGTATCTTGGCATCGCTTAGTCGACGAGTTCCTACCGCAAAAACAGTCCTGTGTTGGGCCCATCGCGGTACATTGAGCGCAAGGTCCAGCGTGGCAGGTGGCGTCGCAAGGATGAGGACAGCCCTTGCGAGGCCGTGAACATGTTTGTCCACATGAATGCGGGGGAAGTCCAGGGAGCGGACGTGGGTCTACCTCTTTCTCACACCAGCAGGAGTAAGTCGAAGGCATAACCTCTTGGGGTAGATTGCAGCCAGGACAACGCCAGGCGCGAGGGGTGTCTGTCCCCTCCTCGCCCTCCTGGCGGCGTGCCGCATCCTGAGCAGCGGATCCTTCATTCTGCGACCACTTTTTGATGCAGCTCAGATGGAAAACCGTCCAGCAGAGCCTGCAAGACCAGACTTTGGACCTTCGACCCAATTCGCTCGTACAGATGGGGCACTCGTAGAGATTGTGTGCGATGTCCTCATGTGTTCTGGTGGCGATATCGGGGGCAGTGGATTTCGTAGTGACTTTCGGCGGTTTAGGCTGAACGGGCTTCGTCTTCGTCCTCACCTTAGCATTTGAGGCTGTAGATGGCGGTACAGCATGCGATCCCCCGGTAGTCGGTACGCCTGGCACAAATTCCGGCGCATTTGCCCTTAATCCTTGCTCCCCAATGTCTGCTCCATCTTCAAGTAGTTCGAGTAGTTCATCCTGCGTTGTACGTTCCGGCCGTGTCAAACGCCCTTCGAACGTCCGTCCTCCCGCACCTGTGCGACGGGTTCTCGTTTCCGCAGCCCGGTCGTTCTGGTCGCCAACGCGTCCTTGTCCTCGTCGTCGAGGACCATCGGGACGATTACCTCCTCGTCCTCCTCTCGGGGCTCTTCGTGAACGTGGTGCATCGCCTGCTGAATGTGATGTGGCGTTCTCGCCTTGCTGTGCCGTCTGTGGTAACGTCGGTTGCACTTGGGGTTGTGCGTCTGAGGAAGACTGTGCTTGTGGATCTGCTGAATCGGAATTCTGTGTGTGCTGACCACCACGACGGCCACGACCCCTTCCGCCTCGTCTCGATGGTTTCGGGCGGGGCGTGCTCTCTGGGACTGCTAGAGTAGATCCCGACATACTCGCGACTTGATCGCGGAGTTCGATCGCATCGAGCGAGCTCATACAAGTCGTGGTTCCGTAGTTGCCGTTGAAGAATCAAACAGAGGGTTCAGTACGACAACCTCAGCTGATTGAATGACTGTCGAGCTGGCACAAGTGAATCCAGGCCAGTGAAGAGAGAAAACAAAAATCGAAGGAATTGCTAGGTTACAAACCAACCACCCCTCCAGCAAAGAATGTCAGCGACGTAGAGAAGAGTTGGAGCGAAAAAGGTGGAAGATGAAATCATTTAATGGCGGGGAGGATTCGGAGGCGAAGGCGGTGGCGGAAGCTGCGGCTGATCTCCGGTCGGCTGAAATTTGGGTTTTGTTTTTCCTTTCTCCAGTTGGTGGAACGGCCTGAGTCATCCCGACTGACTTTGTCCGAGTCGGTTGGAACGATCTGACTCCGACTGAGTCACTGATACGACAAACAAGAACCATGTTGATCATTACCCTATACGTTGTCTCTTCACTATTTTGCTATGTCATTGGTGGAGAAGTCAAGCTTGAGTGGATTTGACTCTACAGAGTCTACACCATTGGCATCCATGTTCAGTAGTAAAACACAGATCCAATTGATAGTATAGTTATCATGGGAGACTTGTTCTGCCTTTGCCCCCTGGGGAATCACCACATCATCATAGCGCCTTTCCGGCTAGTAAATTGAAAATTTCCAATACTGCTCCATCAAAAATTACTTGGGCAGGGGTTGGATATTAATATACCCGAGTTAGAGGGATTTAAAGGGAGCAGAAGAGAGTGGACACGAGCAGAAGGGAGTTACTAATAGCTACGAGGCGGTGCGTTTCGGCGCCCTGTTTCAAGAGTCGCGCATACGATCCTCGCAGGTATCGAGTCAAGTAGGGAATCCCCATCGTCTCGAGATTTCTGTGGCCTGACAGACGTTCTGCTATTGCTTTTCATCTCTACCAGTAGTACCAGATGACATGGAGACTAGTTGCCTATTTGAGTCATACCAGCACGAGAACACCTGGTTGATATATCCATTTGACAAAGTTAATCACAACATCTGGGGCAGTGGCGTAGTTGGGAGCGCGTTTGACTGAAGTTCACTTCAGGAACAGGGTATTAATTACCAGTTAATCAGAAGGTCACCGGTTCGATCCCGGTCTGCCCCAGCATCTTTCTTGACTTTTTTTTTTGAAGTCTCATCACCTTTATTAGTATTCTTGAGAATAGCTAAATGCAGGAAACACCATTTGACTGTACAGAGTCCAGACAGTACATTCCCCTTCTCCCGTTCGAGGAGTCCCTCGAGATGGGGTTGACCGCTTCCCTTTAATTTATTCCCCGGAGCTTACCTGACCTATTAATGTTTTTCCTTCGAGCGAGCTTGGTGTACTTGAATATAGCTCGCGATTTCATCTGCGAATACCCTTCCCCGACTTCTCTCTTCCTTCGACTACTACTAGTATACTCATCCTTTCCTATTCATACTATGGCTTTCTCCTGTTTCGCGAGTACACCCGATATCATAATCAATCAACATGCCCCCCCGATCCACCATCGAGTTGACCTTCCTCGTCATCCCAAACCGTTGCCCAGGTACTCGCGGTCCTCCCCATATTGCACGCTCTATATCGAAGATGGAAAGAGAATCTCGTCCGTCGGGTCCTTGTCGATTATCGTCGCGCGGACAAGTCACGTGATCAGCCGTGCCCTTGCGATGCGATGTCGAGGATTCAAATTCTGGGTTTCTTGCCATCAATATATGATGCTCACATCCTGTCTTGAAAAAAGACATCGATTATTCGTCGATGCCACTGCAAAATTTCGGCATCGATATCCCGCGAGGACGGTCGCCGGAGATGTCGAGTTGGCGGCTACATGACGTGTGGGGTGAAGACTCGTTTGCGACATTGAAAAAGGGAAAGATCGTAGTGGAAATGGCGGCGGTTTGTAGAAGATGCGGGGGCGCTGACGTAGGAAGGGCTTCCCAAAGTTCCCCCCCCCCCCCCCCCCCCCCAAAAGAGCTAAGCCACACCGCTGGACATCGAGCCCCTTAAATCCCCAGCCTAGCTCCAACTAACCGTCATTATTTTGGACCTTTGCAACAAAGTCTTATTGAATCCACGTTATGTCCGGGCTCGAGGCAGTGGGGATCGCAGCCGGTATTATTCTAGTCGCAGACTTAGGCACTAAGTTATCGGTTCGGCTATATTCCTTCTACCGCCGGTACAAAATGCCGACCAGTCTATACAAAACCTTTCCAGCGATGTCGCACTCACATGTGCGATTTTGCGCGAGCTGGGTGAAAATGTGATGAAAGACGAGCAAGCGCAACTCTGTTCAGAGGAAGCATTTCGCACTTTGCAAATTATCCTAGGACAGGGTCGACATGTCCTCGAGCAAATACAGAACATGATTAGTTACGCCGACCATCCTCGCAAGACACCTTTCCAACAAGCGACTGAAAAGTTGCGGACCGTTCTGCTTGAGCCAAGCCTGGATCCACTGAAAGGTAATCTGGAAAGGCTGAAGTCAACAATGCTCCTCTTGCTCAATGTGATAATGTATGCGGGTCAAATACGGAGGTAAGTTTAGCCATCATCATTCTTCAATATTATTTATGTCTAACTTGAGGACAGTAATAATGTCCCGACCTTGCTCCAAGAGCAGCGTGGTTTGATAGAGGGCCTTTTGGAGGAGAGGAGAAGGAACCCCCAAGGGCCCCGCCAGTCCACTTCAATAAAACAGCCTCAGGGGACAGCTTCTGCATTTGTGAGCAGAGAAAGTAGCCATTGGAAAGAGAGGGATTCCACCAGGATGGACGAACCCGATGAACTCCAGCAATACAATCTCCTTATCCAGAAGATGCTTCAAGATATCGATTCATGTAAGTCCAAGCTCGACAACAGTCGTCATTCGAGAATCAAAAATGGCGTTTTGAATATCCACAGTGGTGAACTTATGCGGTTCCAGCTACAACATGGACATCTAGTTCTTCAGAGTGTTGACTACTCCCTCTTTACGTACGTCTCATTCTTGTAATATATGAATCATTGCAAGAGAAGCTGAAATCCACAGTGAGAACGCCACGGACCATCTGACCTCAAAATACTCCTTGGAGTGTCCTCCGTCCGGCTTCCGATCAGAATATCCTGTTAGCAGCACCGTTGAGAAGCTCGTGATTGACAAAAGTGGACACGATCAGTCGAATGATGATTCAAAAAGGGAGATAGAGAGGTCCAAAGTGTATCCAACTTGTCCCCCCCATCGCATCGGCAAAGCCAAGAAGGGCAAGCGATTTCATACATGTGAATATCCTGGGTGCCACCGGGTAAGAAAATTTGCAGAAGGGAATGTCGTAAATTATGGCGTCCACTAAGCTTGCACAGGTTTTTGTTCGGGCAGAACATTGAAGACGGCATGAGCTCAGTCATCATTGGAAAGAGCAATACCATTGTTCAATTGTGGGATGTAGGAAAACCTTTCATCATCCTAATCAGTTAGCCCAACACAAGGCCCTACAGTGAGTATCACTACACAGGTTCAATAGTGAATATTTAGTCAGTACTGATCTGGATGACAGCACAGTAGATAGCCGAGCGAATCTTCGGGCTCCGAGTCAGCAGCAGAATACTACCCAGGCAAGGGACCACGAGCTAGACGCATTCCCCCCGCTGGATTACAACCTACTAGCCTGTCATGCAGACATGGTCCCAGTTCCCAACGCTGACGCCTCTCCGGGGCCAAATGATCTGCAAACAGCCGTCAAGGTCATGCGAAAAATACAAAGCAAATATGATAATGAGGACAATCAATTCCATTCTTCTCCGCGCCCCTCACGGGTAATGTCACGAATTGAAGTCAAACCCGAATCAGCCGCGGCAGAAACTTGGCCGCCGTCTTTGCCTGTCACTGATCCGAGCAGAAAAGTCTTGGACCACCTTCCTCATGGAAGAGGAGAATCTCCACTGGTGCATAGATGCTCACCACAAAATACACTGTCTTTGGATAGCGTGAATTCGCGACGGCCATCGGTAAGCAGCACAATGATTTTCATGTCGCCAAAATTGCCTACTGTAGGTGGCAATCATTCTGTGTCTGTGTTATCGCCTGCACCTTCGCCTGCGCCAGAAGAGAAGGGCATGATTTTGCCACTCAAACTCCGTAATGGACACGGGAGTGAAATTTCAAGTCCTATGAGTCCAGACCCGATAAATTCGACGATCGGGCAAGGCACCTGCGTGAAGAAACGCCGTCTCAGCCATCCACAGGATGAGGCCCGTGAGACCAATCGAGTCGTCTATCCGATCCCCAGTCCCACGTCTCTTGACCGCACCTTTCTACCAGACAGTTTTGTGAATTTGATACTGCACTGGACAAATCTTACAGAAGATGAGGTTTGAAGTCTTGTGATATCAGCATGATGGCTAAGCCTGAGCGGGCCTAGCGCCGAGAACCTGACTCCAACATAATCTGCCCATAATCTCACGAAATATACATCTATACCGCTACAAGGTCATTTACTGCTCGCGTTTTATCTTGATTTTCTATCTCTGTTTTCTAATGGAGACATCCAAGCCATGGCTATTGTCACAATCCAACCGATCGCAAACTCGACGGCAGATCTTCCGGCCGCGTGCCCCAGGCACTCTCGTGCGGTCCCAGCGTCAACTCCAAGGTCATCCCCTCGGTGAAGAACTCATGTCCGATCCAATTCCTCGTATACGACTCCCCATTCAACGTGGCATTCTGGATATACACGTTCTCATACGCGGGATCGAAATTGACATTCCTGATCGTCGCGGTCCTGTTCGTCGCGGGATGCGTGACGCTCACGCTCTCGAAGAACGGCGGGATGATCAGATACACGTTCTGGCCCGGGTTCGGGAACAGGCCCATCATCGCGAAGACGGCGAACGCGCCCATCGCGCCCGAGTCGTCGTTTCCGGGCAGCCCGCCGTGGGAGGTGTTGAACGAGGAGGGGATGTAGCTGTGCGCACGCAGGGCGGAGAGCGCGGGGCGGCCGGCGTAGTGGTACTGGAAGACGGTGAGGAAGACGGGCTCGTTGCCCATGTCTGCGAGGCCGGAGGTGTGGAAGTAGTCGAGGCGGGAGACGAAAGTGTCGGGGCCGCCGAGGAGGGTGATGAGAGTGGCCATGTCGTGGGGGACGTAGCTGTGTGTCGAGCTTTTGTTAGCGATGTATGTGTAGGACAGGATTTCGTTGAACGTTTACAATTGATATTCCCAGACACTCGACTCAAAGGTCTCGGACGGATTGGATGTGAGGGAGCACCATGACGACGCAAGAGCGCTGCATGCAATGGGATCTTGGTATCCCCACGTTCCATTCAGGTACTTTGGCTGGAAGAAGCCCGTGAAGCCGGTATCGGTGCCGTTGATGTAGGAGGTCTGGTCCTCCTTGAACAGGTTCCGCCAGTTGCTGGCCCGAGCAAGGTATTTGGTGGATGTATTCTTTCCCAGGCCCTTTGCGACGGTTGCCAGAGTGAAATCGTTGTACGAATACTCCAGCGTGCGCGAGATGCTGCGCGAGTTGGTGCCGAAGCCAAGATAGTCAAAGTCGAGGTACGGGATGTAGTTCAGTTGTTTCCAGCTCTGCAAGCCACCTCTTCCTTCGTACGACCATTCCAAGGGCTCGTTCTCGGCATCGTTGACCATGGCCTCGTATGCGAGATCCCAATCGATGCCGGTGAGATTTTTGACGTACGCATCCGCCAGGACGACGTCTGCGTTGGAACCGCCCTGCGTCCAGCCTTTGCAGAGACTTATGCGACAGTCCGGAAGCCAACCTTCGTGTTTGTAAGTGTCAAGCAAGCTGCGCACCATGCGCGATTGAGCGTCCGGATCAACAATCGTAAGGAATGGATGTTGCGCTCGGAACGAATCCCAAATACTGCCCAACCAGTTAGTACGAAAGACATGCATCTTTCAAAACTGTACATACCAATAAAAGGAATCAAAGTACGGCTCCTCACTCTCCCAAAGCGGATTCTCCCCCGTCGTATCCTGAGGCGAGAGCATCGTCCGATAAATCCCACTCCAAAAGCTCACCACCAAATCCTCACTCGCGCCCCCCGCCTGAATCGAGACCGGCTTCAGCTTCTCCCTCCACGCATCCTCCGTCCTCTCCTGCAATCTTCCAAAATCCGCCACCGGATCCGGAACCTCCCTCTCGGCATTTTCGCACGCCCTCTCCGAACCGACAAAGCTCACCCCAACCCTCACACTGACCACCCCATCCTGCGGTCTCCGAAACCTCAAAAACCCACCCGCCTGGAGGTAGAAGAGATTGAACCCCCTCGTGACGAACAACTCCTTCCTCTCCGTCCCCGCGCGATCATTCACCCAAACCCCACCATCGCGAACGCTGGGCCCGACAAAATCCGCACAAAAGTACGACCGGTACGACCCCGCGCCAAAGCTCGGCAGAAACGTGCCGTTCCCTTGCATGCGGCCTCGTTCCTCGTCGACGCGAATCGACGCATTCTGCCGACTATCCCACAGATCCGTCAAATCGAGCAGAATCACCGGACTTGTTGCACTTTGGGACCCATTCGCAGCGGGGGGAGGAAACGTAAATCGATAGAGCGCCGTGTGCTCGGCGGCGGTCATCTCGGCGCGGATCCCATCCTCGAGCGTCAGCGCAAAATACCCCGGGCGCGCCACGACGGAATCGGCCACGTAGGGCGTCGCGCGCGCCGTCTTGGGGAACCGGCAGCTGTTGATGTCCTCGTCGTCGGGACAATGCTGCGGGAAGATGGGGAAGCTGCCCAGCGAGGGGTTCCCGCCCGTGCCGGAGTCGTGCATGTGCGAGAAGCCGGTGACGTTGCTGCCGTCGGTGGAGAAGCCGGCGGTGTTTTGGCCGTCGACGTCCGCGACGGGTTTCGCCATTCCGTAGGGGAGGCTTGCGCCGGCGAAGACGTTGCCGCCGTTGTTGGTGCCGATGAGGGGGTTGATGTATTGCAGCGGGTCTGGTGATGTTGCTGCTGAGACGGTGAGCAGTGTTACGAGGATGAATTGCATCATCGTGTCAAGGTGGATCATGGTTGGTTATTCAAGGCCATTAGGAGGGAGTCGGAGATGTTGTAGTTGTTAATCAGGCGAGGAGAAAGCTCGAAGTGCGAATGTTTCTGGAGAAGGGAAGAGCGTCCTTGAGCAGACAGTAAGTGGAAGGCGGCTACAAGACATTGTGAACAGGACGATCAGGACGTAATCAAGCCGTTGTTATCGGCTGGGTTCAATGCAACGTCAGATCCTGTTTTGTAGGTGCGATCGACGGGGTAGAGGAGAAGAGGAGAGCAATGCAGGGATGCAAGGGGGATGCGGGGTTGTTTACATCGTCTTCCCCCACTCGCAACAAGTAGTGCAAAATAAATGAAAGAATTCCATATATTGAAATGTCGGGGACCTCCCCAATGGGTAAGAAACGAAACTATTGTAACAAGGTTAACAGTATAAGCTTTTATCCTCTCCTCTCATCAAGCACATGCGGGAGATCCTCTGGGTATCTTCTCATGCAATATCCTGTAATCTATCTACATCATCACACCCTTGTTCTGCTGCTTGTCGACACGGTAGTGCTTCCAAATGCCGATGGCGGGGATGGCCAGGACAAGGATAGCAGTGGCGGAGATGCAACCGTATTTCTGACTGTATCCCCAGGAGTAGTTGATCGCATCACGGATGGCGGTGCCAGGGGGATACTTCAATTGGGCAAGGTAGCCACCGTTGTAGATGGTGGCGTAGTCGGCCTTGGCGCTGTCGGGAAGATGGCTGCGAAGAGCCTCGGGGAAGGTGTTGGTGTAGATGGCGGCGGAGACGGCATAACCAATGGCACCACCCAAGCTGGAGAACAGACCCAGCAGAGAAAGCATCATGGGCACACCGTCGCGGTCGGCAGCGGCCATGGCGGCCATCTGAAAACCGATGACAAGTGTACCACCGGCGAATGCGATGAAGATCTGACACATAATCACATAGCCAATGTCATCACCGTTGCCGCGGAAGTGGATCATCAGACCGGCACCGAGGATCATCAGAGGCAGGCCGAAGAACCAGCAGGAGTACTTGAACTCCTTGACCAGGCGGATCCAGAGACCAAACACGGGGGAGAAGAAGCACGAGCCCACGTTGTAGATCTGGGTCATGTATCCAGTCATGCTGACGTCCAGGTTGTAGACGACCATGACGAAGTAGTAGAAGTATTGATCCCACGAGTAAAAGCTGAAGTAGACGATCGCGGACAAGCAGCAGGCACCCAGCGCGGTCCGGTTCTTGAACAACTCGTAGCGGATGAAGTGAGTGCGAGCGAACCATTTCTCCCAAGCAGCGAAGACGAAGAAGAGACAGAAGCCGATGATGACCATCACGATGAAAGTAGCGCTCTTGTACGCGGAACGACCATAGGTTTGCAAGCTGAATGGGAGCAGGAAGAGGATGAAAGCGGCCATCAGGAGGAAAGCACCAATGACTAGGGCGAAGTAATTAGTTTGCGACCAAGGGAAGGATGAAACGTCCCACTTACCGTCGAATTCATGGATGTAGTGCACGACAGACTGCATAGCGGTGCGACCGCTCGACTCCCGCTTATATAGACCGATCTTCTCAGCCTTCCTCTGGTAGAACTTGAAAACAATGGCAAGAGGGAGGAAGACAAAGGGCATGATAATGGCAAAGGCACCATAAGCCCAGCGCCAGGAAGTCATTCTCAAGAAGGATTGGGCGGCCAAGGGACCGGTGAACGCGGTACAGATAAAAGGTGTGGTGGAGAAACCGAAAGCAAAGGCACGGTTGCGCAGGCCAGAGGTATCAGCGATGAACACTTCCAAGATCAGGTAGATGGCGTCGTAACCGATCCAGTAGAGGACGTAGCCGGCAGCATATCCATTGGGACCGTTGCAAGAGGCCAGAACGATTATGCCGAGCAGGTAGACACCGACAAAGACCAGGAAACCCTCTGTACGACCCCAGAGGTTGAGTGTCTTGGCGATGGGCAACTTGAGCACACCACCGATGATGCTGGCCAGGATGTTGGCCGTGCTGACCTCGGAAGCGGTTGAGAAATTGGAATAGGCATAGTAGAGGACGTTGGTGCTAATGGACGACTGCAACGAGAGCATGAAGTAGCACACCCAGATCCTGCCCGTTGTGCCATTAGAGTCGTTCTCACGCCGCGTTCCCAAGTCATTTTTGCTTACCAGGCATAGGTGCACCAGACGGCCTTCTTGGTCCAGACCAGAGCAGCAGCTTCGGCTTTCTGCTGACCGATTGAGGCGCCCTGAGTGACCTCACCAGGGTGTTCCCGTATTTCCTTTTCGTTCTGAGCCTCGAGACTCAATCTGCTGTCCGAGTCACTGGCGGGAGTGTTCTGTGCGCCCGTCTCGTGCTTGGGGGCCTCGAATCCCAGGTCTTGGACGACATGGTCGTCTTTACGACCCCGAACCAGATCAATGACACCCATGGTCGATGATCCCAGTCGGCCTTCTATCCCAGAAGTTCAAGAGAATCGAGACCCAAGAAGGACAGAAAAGTAACGGTGGGGTGGTGCACGAAGGAGGAGAGAAAACGAACACCTTTTTGAGGAGGACAATCACGACCGGGCGCGGGCTTGGTTCTATATATGTAGCTGGAGTTGGGTCTCGACGACGATTATTCCCGCAGGACACGTTCCAAGGTGGATCCTGGGATCCAAGTTACGGTGGGAAGTTTTTCGCAGGCGCAACAACCGCCAGGGCGGAGGAAATTGAGCAAAGGAAGAGGCAGCCGACGAGAACCGGATCAGATAAATGTCCGTGGCGACGGATCAGATAACTTGCAGCGACGGGCCTATCAGCGTTCCTTCCACCACGGGAGATGAGCTTGAGCACAGGTGCGACCGGGATCGATGGGGAGTCAACAGCCAATGAGGGCTGCTGCCACCATCAAGGAGCTGCCCCGATCGCGGTCCTTTCTCCTTGGGAAAGCCAATGATACGGCCCAATTCCCCTTGCTGCAGGTGTCTCCCTCCCGCTTCTTGGACAAGTTAGGTCTTTCGATCTTACTCCACTGTGTGTCTGGTCGGGTATTCCTGGCCCATGTTGCATGTTTTTCTTGTGGTTTCCTTTTGTTCTCCCATCCTTCTCGAACCCATGCCAAGTTCGCAGGCAGGCTGCGGAGGACATAAGTTTTCTGGTCGTGCAGCTTTTTTTGATGATATCCCACGCGAAAAGATCATGACTAAATTGTTTTACTTTCCAACAGAGTGGACCCAACTGCCCACTCGAAGGTGTGCCTGTCAGACGGTCAGACGCCCCACGGTAGTACTTCGTCACTGGGTCCTCCGATGGATGCGCCGATTCATACGCGGTGCCAAGAGCGACGGCCAGAATGGGCAGCTATGATTCAAGGTAAACAGCACGCGCTCTTCTCCGGAGCTTTGCAGTGAGCAGCAATACCACCCGAGTTGATGGCAGGATAGCAAAATGAGCAAGGAAGATCGGCGGGATAGAAAAGAGAGATGCAAGATGTCAATTTGGCCCCCGAAAACTACAGGTCGGGTCTTTCATAACGATCTCAAGAATTCTAAATTTACCTACAGCAAGTTGCACGTTGCACGTTGCAACTTGCAACAGTCCGCTCATCCGATGTGAGCGTCTGCCCGAGACCCCGAATTTCCCTTGGGCCCCAATCCCTTGGGGGTTTGTCATTGATAATTTTTTTTTCTTCTCGCCCCGTCTCCTTATCTGATTGATTCCCATAATGCTGCTATCTGAATGGGCGCAACCTTGAACTTTTTCGACCCCAAGCAAACTAACTAACTCCAGATGCAAGCATTCTATCCATCGGGCGTTGTATAGTTCAGAGTTCAGTTAAGCAATACACAGCCGCCATGGCTTTTGCCAAGTTGCTTACCAAGACCTACAAGATGTCTTGGCTCGCGGCAATTTTCTCAAATTTTCTCAACTTTCCACTACACCGGAACCACGAGAATTATGATGCGTCATCCAGTCATGACGCCACATGAGAAACAGCAAAATATGTGATAATGCCAAATCAAAATTAAATTTCTGACCCGTGTCTCTGCGTCTTTCTGTCCCAGGGTTGGTTGATAAGATGCAACTAATCAATCTAATCTAATCTGATGGAGGGTGAACACGGAACACATCATTCCGCTTCCTCCGACGGTCGGCCATGCTTCCCATTCAGGGTGTCCAGTCCAGGTAAGGAGAACTACCGCATACTAATCGAGACTATTGCCTTTTTTTAATTTGGGAATAGAAAAATTTTCATCCTTCTCTTTCGCTTTCGTCTGGCGTCTCGACCTGGCCGCGTCCGCCCGAAGGCGTTTCTCAGCCAAGGATGGTGCGGTGCGATGCGGTTGTCGCTAAAATAGCGGTGGAGTCGTTTGGTGCTTGGCTTTACACTGATGGTTCAAAAAGTCTGGCGACACAAAAGATGCAACATCTTCAAAAGTGATTTTCTCAACAACCAGAATTAGACGCTCAAAATAGTACAATACATCATCAGTCCAAATCGTAAAACTGCGATCTGGCGATGTTGCAATGGCGAATCGGATCGGATCGCATACACCGAAGAACCCGTTTTCAACTTTTCCAAGAGGAGCCAGGCTATGAAAACCACCGGTCCCGCTGGAAATAAAACCAGGCAATGTTTGTTTCGGCCCCGGGTGCTAGGTACCTAAATAGATCGAGCCTTCCCGTTCGGGAAGCACCCATTACCACGTGACTATGTTGTCATGTGTTTCGACCTGCTAAGGTTCTTGATTCCCATCTTGATCGAGTATCTCCAGGCTTTCACTTGGAAGTTGTTCTCAGTCATCTACCTGATTGCTGGATTTTGGATTCAGGCTCCTGGTATGCCTTCATTCGTGAGCTTTCGCCCCATTGCCGGATATACTCCGTCGAGTCCGTACTAACACTTCGTTTCCTCGGAGATTCCCCTGCCGGAGAATTACGTTCCTGCATCATCTTACACTGGTCGAAAGACGATCACCATCAGTCTCCAGATCTTCTAACAGTTGATCAGCCGATCAATACGGGTTGTTGACTCGATGCAGGGGGAGGGATCAGGCAATTCTCGGATGCTCCAGTTGCAACCCAATACTCTCGAATTTGTGCTGATTAGTCTGTTCACCATGGCCTGACGACTTCCCCCGCGAGTCTGCATAGCCTATTTCTCCCTATGTCTACAACCTTATGCTGAAACGCAACTCTATATCCGGATTCCCGAACCACCGATCTTTTGTTTAGGCTAATTTGAAATGTGCTGGAACGGTGTTTCTAGGTCACTTATTATCCGAAGTTCTTCCTTGAATGATGCGTTTCGTGCATGGAAATTGTTGGACTTCCATGCATTGGACGTTTCAATGGCCTCTTGGCAGTTCCTGTTCTGGCTGTCCTCCGCCGGAGGAAACGCCCGCAGCGGGAATAGCATCCCCCGCAATTGACGGATGCCAAGTCGCCATGAGACAAACGCCCCGCACGATGCTGAGGAGAAACAGCTCCCTGGCACCTGCAATAAAACCCTTCAGCCTGAAGACCCTGGATGCCATTTCTTCAGCTGCTTCTGGACTTGCGCCTGCTGCAGAGACTAAGACATGCCATTCTATCGCGTACCGAGTTGGTCACGGATTGATTGAGTCCTAGTTGGGCAAATAGCAAGCCGGTTAAAGTAGTGGCACTCTCCATGGGATGGAGACAGGGATGATGGAGGCTCGCCTTTTTCATCCTCAATGTTCCCTTGGATTTGAGAGTATAAATTGTGGTGGCTCTCCACTGTTGAATTGCCATTATCATCATCGTCGTTGAGCAGCGTGTCTTGCAAGCGAAAAGGTTTCAAAAATCTGCACTTCAATTCTTGCCTCCCATCGAACCCATCGTTCTTTCGCAAAATGGTTCGCGTCAAGGCTCTCATGAGCGCTTTGCTCTTCTCTTCTCTGGCCTCCACAATGGCCATTGAGCCGCGACAGGCTTCCGTCAGCGTCGACGCCAAATTCAAAGCCCGCGGCAAGAAATACTTCGGCACTGCTGCTGACCAGGGGACATTGACCAAGAACAGCCAGAACCCTGCCATTGTCAAGGCCAACTTTGGTCAGGTCACACCTGAGAACAGCATGAAGTGGGATGCCACGGAACGTACGTTGCTTGAAGAACACGCCATTGAATTTGCCCTCCAGCTGAATCTAATTCTCTGTAGCATCCCAGGGTAACTTCAACTTCGCACAATCTGACTACTTGGTAAGCAACGTTGCAGGATAACATCGGGAGCAGAACTAATCACGATGGGCCATTCCAGGTCAACTTTGCCCAGCAGAATGGCAAGCAGATCCGGGGCCACACTCTTGGTACGATCCGTCTCCAGGCCCTGAGTCTACACGACAGACGCGCGTGTCTAATCTTGAAATCTTCACATGCAGTGTGGCACTCCCAGCTTCCCTCCTGGGTCTCCAGCATCTCCGACAAGACCACCCTGACCAACGTGATGAAGAACCACATCACCACCCTGGTGACCCGCTACAAGGGTAAGATCTACGCATGGGTGAGCCACCGCACGAACCACAAACACGTCGTCCAAAGCACTGACAGACAGTCGCTAGGATGTGCTCAACGAGATCTTCAACGAAGACGGCACTCTCCGCCAAAACGTCTTCTACAACGTCATCGGCGAAGACTACGTCCGAATCGCCTTCGAGACCGCGCGTGCCGCCGATCCTTCCGCTAAGCTCTACATCAACGATTACAAGTGAGCCGCTTCTGTTCCAAGGGTTAAAATACTTATTTCTGATCCGTCACAATAGTCTGGACCAGGCATCGTACGCCAAGACCCAGGGCATGGTCCGATACGTCAAGAAGTGGCTGGCTGCTGGAATTCCGATCCATGGCATCGGTGAGGAAACCGACATACTCGAAATCCTACCAATCGAAGTCCCATTTCTAAACAGTTTATAGGCTCCCAAGCCCATCTCAGCGCGGGCCTCGGCTCGAGCGCCTCGGCATAAGTGCCCATCCTCCCTTCCCCATGCGTTTACATTTCTCGCGAAGGTATACATACATGGTAGATTAATGCTGACATTCCCAAACTGCTCTGAGCACGCTCGCCTCCGCAGGAACCGCCGAGGTGGCCATCACCGAGCTGGATATTGCCGGGGCTAGTCCGACCGACTACGTTAACGTGAGGATTCCAGCTGACCCAAGGGGATTGCGGAGTTGACGATGTTTTCTAGGTCGTGAACGCGTGTCTCGGCGTGTCCAAGTGCGTTGGGATCACCCTTTGGGGCGTGGCTGACCCTGTAAGTGAAATGTCCTGGCTTTTGAGAGAATGGATGCGGAACGCTGACGAATGATCGATCGATTGCCATGAAGGACTCGTGGCGCGCGAGTACCACGCCTCTGTTATTCGACAATAACTACCAGCCGAAACCTGCTTACGATGCCATCGTGAATGCGTTGTAAGCAAACCGGGATAAGCAGTCAAGAGTCAAGTGAGAAAGAGCGTGGAATATATATCGGTACTAAATGAGCCGAGCTGCTCACGATGGCAAACAACGATACTCCTCTATATATCTAACCACCTGGAGGTCATCCCATAGAAACATTCACGCTAGCTAAACAGACTGACCTTCATGCCCATTACTCGTCTCGTTAATTCAAAAGTCCACCCTGAACCGCTTACTCGTGCGAATGCGCTCCCCGTAGATATAAAACACGATGGGCAGCGGACTCAACGCCAAGGCGATGAACCCCAGCAGCGAATTCCCCCACCCCAGCCCGAGGGTCTCGTACATCTGGCCGCCGGCGAGGGGGAGGACGGCGCCGGCCAGCGAGCGGAAGACGGTGTTGGCGGCCATGGCGGAGGCGGAGTAGACGGTGTACGCGTCGACGAGGTAGGTGGATGTAGTCATCTAATTAATCCCGTTCTTCGTTAGCCAGCTGACATGTAAGATGCCCAAGGCAAAAATATTTCACGCACAAAAGTCATCAACATGCCCACGCCCAGAAACCCCGTTCCGATGATGGGCAAGATCCAATGATCCTTCTTCTCCGCGGTCCACCCGTACATGAACAGGGCGAGCGGGATGAAAAACGCGCCCGGGATCATCGGCGGCAGGCGGTACTCGGGTTTCTTCTCGCCGGTGCGGCGGGACAGATAGTTCAGCAGCCGGTCCGAGGCGAGACCCAGCATGAACAGGCCGACGAGCGAGCCGATGCCGATGCCCAGGTACGCCAGGCCGACGGTGCCCTGCGAGAAGCCGTACTGCTGCTCGAAGACGACGGTCATGGTCGTGAAGAGCAGGTAGAGGTAGCCGTAGATCACGGCGACGTAGAGCGACAGGAGAAACACGATCGGGGACAGGAAGAGCATCTTCGTCGGCCGCATGATGCTGAAGAGGAAGAGGTCTTTGGCCGAGCGGCCCGTGTCCAGCGCCGAGCGCAGGTGCGGGTTTCCGGTGTCTTTGCGCAGGCGGGCGGTCTTGCGCGCCAGCAGGGTCGGCGCGTAGGACTCGCGGATGAAGAGGAGCGAGTTGATGGCGATGGCGCCGCCCTGGATTTTGGTAGTGGAACCAACTGTTAGACTAGACATGTCGTATTATTGACGGGGGTAGGGTAGGGGGCTTACTGCCATGGCTAGGACCCAGAATGTCCATCGCCAGCCTTTGGCTTGCGTGAGATATCCACCGGCTGGTATTCGTTAGAACACGTCTCGTCATCGCCCCGGGGGAATGGAACGTCGAACTCACCCACAGGCCCAATGACCGGCCCGATCAACGGCCCAATGGCCCACGCAGCCATGGCGGCGCCTCGCTGCTCCTGCGGAAACATATCGGCGATCGAGCCGGCGCCGATGGTCAACGGCGCGCTCCCCACCGTTCCAGCCAGGAATCGAAAGGCGATCAGACTGCCCATGTCGGGAGCGACGGCGCAGGCGACGGTGAAGACGACGTAGAGCACGTTGCAGACGTTATACACGATCATGCGGCCGTACAGCTCCGAGATGGGAGCAATCACCAGTGGTCCGAAGCAGTAGCCCAGAAGGTACACCGAGACGACGAAGGAGGAGAGCTCGAGGTTGGTCGAGTCGAAGTCTTTCATCACCTGCGGGACACCGGGGGCGAACATCGACGAGCCGAGCGGACTATATCCATGGTCAGTGGACATGTCAACAATTGAAAAAAATTATCGATATATCTAATATAGGATCGTACGTAAGAAGCGTGATCAACGAGATAGTCGCGGCCGCTCCGACTTTCCGCTTCATGGTCCAGTTCATCGGGTTCTCGGGGTCGTCGGGACCGTCCCAGTCGACGACGTTGGGATCGGGGGGAGCAGACTCGGTCTTCTCGGGTACTGCAGCAGCTTCCTTTTCGACATCTGTCGTGGCGTCGCGATCCATGTGCTTTTCTTCGCTCAACGCTGGTACCTCGGTGGTGGAGCCTCCGATGGAGGTGGTCTCTGGATGTCGTGGTGAGTAGGTAACTTGGGAAGACAGAAGCTTAAGAGGCACTTACTCTCGCTTGCCGTCATCTTCAGTCGCCTGAAAAAGGAAGGAACGCTCTAGCCAGACGGAAGAGTCGAGACTGATTCGTCCGACGAAGGATCGGATCAATCCGAACGCAGAGTTGGGCAACAACCTCCTCTGCTACTCGAGCAATTGAAGAACGCTCGCGTGTTAAATACAAATCGGCAAAAATCAAACGAAAAAAATCGCACCGCGGAGCGTCCGCGGGGTTTCGGCCTTAAAGTACTCCGTGGTTGATCGCAAAGCATATTCCCAGATAGTGACACCAGGCTCGGCGGTTGCTAAGCCCCGAGGGCGTCTCGAAATGCACAACACGAGCATAAAGCAGTTTGGCTCTCTGTAATGTGAATGAGCGGACTCCTTTTTTCCCGGGGTTAAGCTTCGGTGAATCGGTTGTCTTTTTGCTTCGGAGTTAACCAATCATGCATCGGTCTCCGTCGTGGAATCAATGAATCCACTTTGCTCTTTCCCCGCGCAAAACAACCCGGGGAAAACATATTGTAGTTACTATTGACGGTGTGCTTCATTTTGCACCGTCGAATTTTCGAAATGAAGAATTATGATTGCGATAAATGATCTCCAGACTCCAGAGTGCTGGATCAAAAGCATCTTTTTTTTTTTTTTCTTTTGAAACAACGAATCGATCATCCATGTCAAAGTCAAACTCCCGGATCGGAGCTTGGCCGCTTCGTGTTCGGGATAACTTAGCCGGTGCTTATTGCTCACTTTTAGCCAATTACTAACCGGATAGGGTCGCTTCGTCCCGCCTTCTAGCCGGTCTTGGCTGCCACATGGCCGCCAGGTTAACCGTTACACCACTTACAGGGGAAGGAGGGACGACTTCGGACTAGGTCTCTCCGATATTCGCTGTATCTATTGCACCGTTTATGGAATACATCAATATAATTGAATGCTATGCAGAGTTCAAGCTGAGGATCATTGGACAGGAGTTATCATTATTACTTAGATTTCCGGTTGAAATGATACACAGTGTGGGGTGTGTAACCCAAAGGATGTGGAAAATGTGTGTATGATTGATGTTAACTACTAAACTAGCTAAAGCGGGAAGGAACTTATAGTCCCGTGCACGTGATAGTTGCCGCGGTCGCAAGCCCACGTCCCGGGGGCATGCCTCCATGAAAAAGTCTCTGTTCCACCTCACTTTGAAATCATCGTCATCGAGACCGTCGATCCCGACGTCGCTGGCGTTGTTGTTGTTGAAAACGGCGTAGCGGTTCCGGTACATCTTCCTAAAGGCTAGTTATTAGTTCCCAGGTCTCGTCGCCATCGCGCCAGCGAACAAGGCAGTTGCCTGCCTCTTGTCGGACGATGCGTTGGATCTCATGTTCTTCTTGTCCATGGACAGTCACGGGGGATGATGTAAAAGTGTGTGTATGATTGATGTATCTAACTAAGGCGGGAAGGAATATATCCTGCCGTGCACGTGATACACAGTACACAGAGACCTGTGAGAAACTCGCCAGTGACTGGTCTTGCAACAAGGTATGGTCTTGAGGCATATTCCCCTCCCCGAATATGTGTGTAACGTCCGCTGTAGCGGTCTATATATAGCGAGAACAGTTCAACGACGTTGTCGCTGAATCCTAGTCTTTTGCTCCTGACGCAGCGGTTATCCCATTGAATGTTCCCAATGGGGTGGATCGTGACAATGTGTGCTATGACAATGGAGATAGCACCACGAGCTGTGTGCGCGTAGAAGTCGGTTTATCGACAAAACGCTCCTGCTAGAAAGACGATGTTACCTCTCGAGCTCGTAAAGCTCCCTTTTCCAGGCTGTGCAGTAGGCGACTTCTTCTTGGGAATGGATTCATATGTTATATATTATAGTCTAGATCGTCAGATTGTATGCTCCGAGTAGCGGCGAAATGAGTCCTGTAAAGCGAGCAAGCCACAATGCATTGTCTGTACCTCAGCCGTAAAGCCTGAAACCAGCTGAGGCGGGCGGAGAGAGAAACTCGCGAGTTTGGTAGTCTTCTGGACCGCGAGACCAGCGAAGCACTGGGGTGGAGGTATAGATCCTATAGGAATCACGCGGGAGCTCACGTTGTTTGCCACGTCAAATTTCTGGCCGAGACCTATTGATCTGGAGTGTTAAGCATATGTTGGCATTTCCATCATCAGGGATGGTCTGCTATTCTCCAAGAACTTCGATGAACGGAGACTCTGTATCTTGTTGGGGCTCCCAGACCAGGAAGCAAAAGAGGACGAAGCCTATGACGAATGTGTGTATGATTGATGATCAAGGCTAAGAAGCTAAGGACATGGAGATGAAGACGGGGTGCAAGGGCGGTGAGCCTGAGTGGCAGAAAGGTGGCAACCAGCCGGTGCTACAACATATCCCCCCCGTCGAATAAAAACAACGCCCCCGTTGTTCATGGAACAGGCAATTTGTAGGGCAAAAAAGGGAACGACAAGACTGCAAGGTTTAAGATACATAAGGTGCGGCTTCTCATTGGTCAAACCAGAATGGTTTCAGAGCGCAGCGGGAAACAGCACGCAAAGGTGAATCGAAAGGCAGCGAAGAACCGAACCCGGCATCATCGTAAATGGATCGACGCAAGCGGAGAAACGATACCGAGCATTCGAAAGCGCGGAAGGCATTTGATCCGCAAACGAGGACAGGTTGTACCAATTTGAGCAGCGAGGAACAACAGGAGGCACGCAGGATCAGAAGAACTGCGACCTGACCCGAAGGACCAACGACGGTTTCCCCAGAAGAGTGGATGACAATACCTTTGAAATCCGGTTGGGAAGATCAGGTAAAGGGCAAGCCCAAGGTTTACCCTTTGAGCACCAAAGACCGTGAGGTCGTGGACAAGATCTTCGATAAACTCCACGCGCAAAACCGCATAGAGTGGGCAAAATCGCATATTCCGACTGGTTGGCCCGTATTCGTTGTATGGTCCGATAGCATGATCGACGGCAAACAGGTGAAAAAAGGACGCGCATTTGCTGAGAAAATGAGGTGCCTTCCTTGCGAGGTCAAGAGGAAGCAGAGGTAATGTTGACGTAACTCTGAAAAGAAAACACACGATCGGAAAAGAAGAGATGAAAAACTCAGGAACCCCTGAAAAAAGGAAGCTTAGGAACCCCTAAGACGAACGCGACGACATGCTACCAATGTAAGATGGTAGGCACCATCTTGTGGAACGAACCAAGCTTGAAGCTAATGTGTGAGTTGATTGATGACGAAGATGCGCAATTATCGACATCCGCGGACTCAATGCCATGTGTGAACAGGACATTTACCCGTTGCGTGGATTGGTTAAGAAATCCTTTTTCTGGATTTCTCTCGTTTTCTCGAGTAAACTGTGTTGAAAAGAAAGGCTGGACTAGGCCATGAGTCGGAAAAGGATTCATATATATCCCAGAATGGGGTAAGGGGCGTGTTGAATCCCACCACCGATGTCACATTGGACACTCGCGTTATTCCGGGGTGTCGCTGGCATCCTAATCCTGTATGGTGATTTGCGGTCTGAATCTATGGTTTGGTGAATGTAAATAGAAAGGTGTCGATACATTTCAAGGCAATCATCTCAAAAGAGGGAACCGTGCCGCTAGATGGATTGAGGACAGGCAATGTGTACGACACAACAACCCGAGAGGATTATATGTCAGATAAGAACTGTCGGTGATAAAAGAGGAGAAATCCAACCAGAGTCTCTGCTAGGAAAAGACACGTTCGCCCAGAAGAAAGCTGCGGAGATCTTCCTTTGTAGAGTGGCCGGTGAGCAGACCTGACGTGCCTCCTGGTCAGTGTCGAGGCTTGATTTCCCACCTACAAGACATGTGCGATGGATGCTCTGCGCACGTTCAGAGTAGGCGCAAGATATATCTGTTGCAGTAAATGATGCTGGCCGCCATGCCCTTGATCTCATCGTCGATTAGAGTGAACGCGTACTATGAGACTTGACACGAAAGTCCGTCTCAAGCATCATGAGCCAGTCGATTCCGGGGTGAAAAGGAATAACGTCTTGTAACTTCACGATACCGGTGGGATTAATTGTGCAGCATCTAGGATTGGATGCTTCCGGTAACTGAGCTGAGCTACTGGGGTCTTGTGTCTGTATCTGGCCTATATTAGTATGACTGGTAGTACTAATATAATAATATATCTTACCTCTACGTCTGTGCCACCAGCATCTATCAGAGTATCCGTATATCCACCATCAGCGTCAATGTCTTGCAGGACCTCGTGATTCTCATTATCACCCCAGTCAGAGGGTTCATCAATGACGGTATTTGAACTCATAGCTGAAGCTTGATATCTGGTGTCCCTGTAGAAGCAGATTGAGGGTATCCATGCTTGTCATTCATAAAGCACCATGGCCATGGGAGAACCTCGACAGCAGAAAAATGAGGGTTGGCCCAGTACCGACCATTTGCATGCCCTTCTCGCAGGGATTCACGGGATCTGCTGGTGGTTGCAGGCTGATGGAGTCGTACACGCTCGGAGAAAAGACATCCGTTGAGGCACGAGATAGAAACATTTGGCTGCAGAGAACTGCAAAATGGCACTCCGAGCAGACGCCGCCCGTCTAGCCGCCGTTATCGTTGTTGTTATTCTTCTTGTTGTTGCCCCCTGCACTTCCGGACGGCGCGGCGAGAGGGCCTTCCTCTGCGAGCGGAGGGACACGCATGTATAACCGTCGTATTGCCCTTGTCTGGTGCATCAATGTTGTTTTCCATCTATCGTTCGGGCTAATAGCCTGTTGATAGAAACCCTTCACAGACTGCCTGAAAAAGACTGACAAGTGAAGAATTCACTAGTTCTTCATTTTTGCCGTAGGCCCTCTCCTGTCCTTCGCCCTCTGGCTGCATAACTGGTCAACTCGATATTGTTGCTCATAAGGGTGCCAGAAAATCCCTAGGTCAGCGTCCTTCGGAGGAAGGGCGTTCTGGACTGCCGCTAGATAGCTTTTAAAATCTTCGACGTCGTCCAGGTAGCTACTAGCTGCGTACAACTCGTGATCTAGACCTAACTTCGTTTGAACACGCCATCTGTCAGTTGCTTTGGCCTGCGGCCAGATGGCTTTAAGAAGCAGGAACTCTTCTTCGTCCATCTCAGAGCCCGACTTGAACGGGCCAAGATATCCATAGATGAGAATACTCTTGCACCTCCTGAAGAGTCATGGGCTTCGTCCTGCTTCGGAAAAGAGGGTAAGAGTGTGGAATGAGCTGCTGATTGGCCTTGCGCTGGTCGACGTGTTTTGCTCAGTATCTTGCTGCAAGGGATCCTTGCGTAAAGGGAGCCGTTTCTTGGATCATCCATCGAAGATCCATCCTTTCTGCCTGAACACGATCTTTCTTTGGAATATGTGCTGCTTACTCCATGCCAATTCTCAAGACGATGAAGCAACAACACAATCGTTTGGGGTTCACTTGTCGCTGTGCACGCACTCAAAGAGATATATGCGTGACAAGCTCGGCGGCAATGACTCAGGCTAGCAGCGGTATAGATGTGCACTCGCAGTTTTCCAATGCTTATTGGTGTATGGGCATGTCGTAAACGATGATCGATGCGTAAAGTAAACATGAAACAATGCCGCCTTTCAAAAAAGCTCGCGTCCCGCCAGCGAGACCCAAGCAGTGAAGAGAGCTGAAAACCCAGGGAAAGCCATCTCGATTAGAAGCAATACTGGCCGCTCCCCAGCCCAGACAACAACATCCTGTAGGACTGCAAATTTATTCGCTCCACAGGCATACTTGTGCGTAACCATTTTTCTTAGAATGGACTAAAACCAACAAGAAGACACCAGCCGCTCTCCGACGCCTTGTATTTCTCAACAATACCGAGTGCAAATTCGGCATCCTCTTGACAACGCCTCCTTGTCTCATCAACTCGAAGAAGATTGATCTCTGAAGAAACTTTGCGCAGGAAGTCTAAACCTTGCTCATCCCTCGGATGAATGAGGTGAAGACGATGGGGGAACCGGGAGGTCGTAATCTCCGGTCCTTAGAAGGAGGAATTCAAGTCTGCAACCTGTACCCCTACTAGAGAACGTCGTCGTCCAAGGCTTGCGTAGGTGGGGGAGGTGAGACGCAGGAGGAAATGGTGTTGACATGCTTTGAGAAATAGATAAAGTCTTAGCAGACTAAAGTCAAGACCTATTTGGAAACAGATAAAGCCTCAATAGACCAACGTCGAGAAACCTTTCGGCACATGACAAAGTCTCAGTGGACCAAAAGTCGCAACCTCATAGTGGAAGTTGGAAAGAATCGGGTCCTAACCAGTCACCATGTCAGTCAGCACGCCCTCAGAGCCCGCAACCCTCTAAAATGCCAGTGGGTGGGTGAACTGTCCACATACACCTGTAGTGCCCACGCAGAATGAAACAGGCACATAGAGAGCACGTATTGCATGCTCGCCGGATAGAGTATTCAAATGAAGAAGGAGTAAAAGTCACCGTAGGGTGAGATGTTTGTGTCAAGAAAACGTATGGAAGATAAAAGTACTCTGTCGGCACTGGCCTCGATGGGAGTGACATAACCGATATCGTTGCGTTCAGCTCCTCCCTATAAAAGATCAATCACGCCTCCCATACTCGTGGATATAAACGCCCCAGAGTCCCCTGGCTCTGCAACCGGGTTATCGGAAATGCTTGTGAATATATGTTCCTATGTTGTGATTAGTCTTAGTCCTCCATGGACTGGGTCGGGCTCTCTGGTGATTATAATAGACTTAAGCCCATCAGATCTAGCCTGGGTAATGGATGTGGACCGCCCGGGGTTGGAAAGCACCTAGGGCCTCGCCCGTCGCCTCGAGAACCGTTTCTTCTTCGAAGAAACCTCGAAGTGGAAGTTCCTGGCTTATCACTCTATAGAGGAAAGGCTTGTGTCACTGAATATTAGTCATAGCTTCAAGGAATAAAGTAGTAGGATGAGCCATACTTTATTTCCCCAAGTCTCTCTTGGCGGATTTGGATCAAGGTCAGGGCCCCTTGCGGGGAGGTTGGAAGGTAGTCCAGACGAGAGCCCCGACGTCGTGGTCTTCAAACTGACATCTGTGAAAGGCGTTTTATTCATCTCGCCGGGAATGGCTTAGCCTCGACGATGATCACTTTGTGCATATGGTTCTGGCGTATGTTGGTGACAGCAACGTTGACCGCAAACTTCCTCCCGGCTTGACATACGGTTCCCTCTCGGTACCAAAACCATCGCGCAGCGGAAAGTAGTGGGTGAGGATATTCGACCACAAGTGATCGACTCAGGTTTGAGTTCCTCCGTCGTGATGAATGACAGCGGTAGTCAACTTCACAGTGGGTGAATTATGCAACCCGTCGCTGTCGAAAGTCGTGGTTTGAATGGCATGGTAATGCGACAGGAGGTGACAATATCGTATGAATTAATCAGGGTAGTAGGAGCAACAACATCCAAGGGGCTGAAGATATCTGGATCTAGCCTGCTTAGATAGCGATACTACAGGCTTTGTCGGGATCACTCTGATCGTCTTCTTCACCATCTGTAAATGGCCGAATACACCCCATTGAAGGATGCCATTTCGTCGACCTTCTCCGAAAGATGCTCTGGAAGACGAAAATTGGCGTTATCGGAGAGTACCTGAACACTTCACGTATGAACTGTCCTGACTTGGGGGTGTTTTTGATAGCGCAGGTACCGACGACGTACAGGGGCGACAGAGCGACGTTGAGCCGAATACCCTCTCTTATAAAGCCCGGTTCCTCGGTTACTGTCAGGGCAAAAACAACCACGTTTCTTTCGCCGGCCTGAAACGAGTCAATTGTCTTGAGACATCGTCGATACCTATGCTCGGATGCCTCCCGTGGAGAATTTGAAGGATGCTAACATGGCGGTCGTTCGAATTTGCGGTAATAGTTAAAGAACTGTATACCTGCCTCGAGGCCTTGGAGTGTTGTAGGAAATTTCATCGCCTTTACTACCGCCACTTTATCGTCTGCAGTAGAAATACCTAACCTTGACACGTGGTGACCCAGCATGCTCACCGACTTGTATGCGGAGTGACACTTCGTTATGGAAAGGGCGATACAGCGCTGTACGGCACAAGAATAAGAAGATCCTGGCCTGAGACTTTCGTCTAGCCAAGGATGTCCATGCTCATCTCCGACGTACACTGCCTCACCCTCGATGTCCCGTGACTTTTGGGTATATTTGATGACATCACGTACGCGATGTTCGTTGGACTGTATCCAGAGGCCTTGTCGTCTTTTTATCCCTGCCAATCCTCTAGACTGAACAATACCAGTGTTCCCAGGATGAGACTCTCCAACTGGGTGAGAGCACAGCCCGATGTTTGTAGGAAGAGGAAGGGTGCCCGTTGTCATCCTGGGAGAAGCGAAGATGTTAGGGTTGCGAACACAACTAGGGTTCCGACCCTAACTTCGACCTTGCGCAATGACTCTCAGCAGGAACAACACGGCCCAGGATATCGTCAGAGATATACGCTGAGCTATGGTGGGTTGCTGCTCGCGCTGGAGTCTCGAAGCAGCAGACGTAGATGGTGTAAATATAGTTCGGTCTCCACTCGCTTTCCAGTAATTTCTGGTAGGTCTGTGGTGCTCGTGTGATGGGGAACGCTTCCGCCAGGAGAATCAAGGAACAAGGTGAAAGTATCACCGCCACGATCAAGGTGATGATAGGAGGCGGAAACATTAGTGTCGGTAGAACTGGATATTTTTTAAGATCCCGTGCCAGTTCTGTAGAGAGGAAGAGCGCCGCCGCAAATCTTCCTGCTGTTCTAACTTGAAGGGTCTGTTTCATCGGATGTTTAACAGAGCGATTGAAGACGTGACTTCCCCTTCATGGAGTCAATCCATGTTCAGGAAAGGGCGTGGGTGACACGATCAGAAAGTGGTACACATCCATATCACTCGATCGAACGATATCTTCATGTCACTATTTCATTGCAAGTAGCTAACCGAAGGCGCCAACATGCTTCAGCAACAGCTCTGACGCGTCAGACATATGGGGTTACTACCATTCTCAAGAGTCAGCTGAGACTGCGGTCGCCTTTCAACGTCTGGCCAATTCACCCACGGATTTCCGTGAATGTCATCCCGTTGATCGATGGAGCCGGACGTAGCCCATTCATTGGTGGGTAGCAGAGACAGACTGGATCCTCTGAAAGCTATCCTCAAGCATATCTAAATTGACGCCAGAATGAATCTCTTCGCCGGACAACGGCTCATCATCGGAGTATTCATCAGACTCGCTATGTCTGGCGATTGTGGCTGCAGAATGGCCAGAAGAACGATTCGCGAACGTCCGCAGTGAGATCGTTTGTAACAGCGCCTCTGATGGGTTTAGCAACTCTTATGAAGGCTTTTGAGGTTCTCGTTGTGAGACAAACCCATTCGGAATCGCCGTTTGTCGTCTGGCTTTTTCATGATACCATATCATCATATTCCACGAGAGAATCTTGCCTTCGTCGAAGCGAGGAAGCACCTTGATAATGCAGCACAAGATGTCCCATAGGTTGAGCGATGCAGTGGAGGACATGGCCAAGAAAGCTGCTTCTTCATGATTAGGTTCTTCTTCCTCCCCTCCCACTCCTTCGCTTGTAGGGTTTCTCGTTCTTCTGCTGTCAGGGCCCGAACAGCTTGCACGGCATTATCCACAATATATGTTTCGTCCGCGAAGCACGCCGACGGCAATGCAGCCGGAGTAACCGGCGAGCCATCTCAGGTAGTCCAGAGCAACCGTAGCTCGAAGATGGCCAATTAAGAAGAGGAAACAAAGGATAATCGCAGGAAATACCATAGGGAGAAATCCCACGAGATCCAGGCAATTGAAGTTGGATGTCAAGGAGCCAGGGAGATGTGACCAGAGTACCTGGCGCATAGATGGCGGTGCCGAAACGGAGGATAAGTAGCAACAGCAAAGGCGGCTCTTGAATTAAAGGGTGGTATTTCCAGGGGCTGTTGCAACATAAACGTGATTGCGCGTGGCAAGCCCGGAGAGCCGGTATAATCCTGGTTGATTAGGAGTGACACTAGCTATTTCACAAAACCAGCCGAGCGTACGTGCCATTGATAGAAGAAGCTTGTGGCATCTAGCATTTAGAAGTTAAAACTGAAGCCTTCTAGCGCTAGTACGTCGATGCCGACTAGCAATTTTGCGAAGATGTATCGTTTGGAAGGCAATGACATCGATGGGCAGAGGCATAGGATAAATATCTTGCTCGGTCATTGCGTTCAATCCTCGGTGATGTCCGCACCATTTGCTTGGCAGTGCGTTGCTGAGTTATGTTGTAGCACAGATATACATAACGGCTGCTCGCTCTTGATAGCCAACAATATACTCCCAAGCTCTCAAGAACCGCGCTGTGTGAATCCGTGATAATCAAGGCCCCATGTACTCTCTACCCTTGCGGCGTGGCAGGTGCCTTGCCTTTCTTCTTTTGTTTCAAATGTGCCAGAGCAGCCTTGAAACCCGCCTCATCGGCAAACATATCCGCGCATAGGGCCGCGGCCGTGCCCTGGGAAGACAGTGCCGCGGATGCGACCTCGAAATTGCCTTGAATTGAGCAGGGGCGGAGTTTGTTGGCAAGCTGAATGACAGCGATGAGGTCTTCAATACTGAAGCCAAAACTCATCATGTAGCTGCAGGGGAAGAATTCAGACAAAGGCAGGTCGCGTACACCCGCCCAACGTGCATGGGAGTTATGTTGCGTATCCCATCCCATCCCTGAGACTTCTGGCTTGGAGCAAAGATATGGCAAGCGTCTCATCAGGGGTTGGAAGATCTTCTTGCGCAGGGAGTCGAGTCAGACGGCGCGACGTATCCTGGCAGGCATTTTGTCGGCATTTTCTGCGAATCGTTTGCGCTATCTCATCTTCATCTTTCCAGATCACGCAAGTATTAGCCTTTTGGGCATTGGGATAGCGGCTAGTTGAACCGGACGGTGTAGGTGAAGCTGACAAGCATTCAGGCTGCGTTTCTGTCGATCCTTTGTACTATCTCGTCTTTCGTCTTCTTCTTTCCAGATGGCGAATATATTGGGCATTGGGACGTTTCACATGTGACGCAATGATGATGCCGATTTGGGCATGTAGACACCGGTTGATTAAAGACATGCACAGATCGGAGAGAACTGGAAGATCGACTGCTAGAACGCATCGTAGACAATGAATGATGGTTTTCCGGCAGGAGAGAGGACACAGGGAAGGAGGAAACAAGAATAGAGTAGAATGAATTTGTCGTGAACACTTCTGCAGGAGGCAATCTTCCTAATATCGAAAGGTGACTTTCGACGCGGAATACAATTTCACATTCATCCACAGGGATTGGTTCTTCACCTTATATTTCCCAGCGGACCGTTTCCACTCTCTTTCAGTCTCGGGCAAGGGGTCATTAGCCATTTTGATAGTGTGAGCTGGTATAGTCAAAAGGAATGTGTCTCGAAGGTCAAGATGGGATAGGGTTATGTCAGTTGCATCAGGAAGCCTGGCCTTGACTAACGAACCGCGCAAAGCATGAACCATGTCAATGCCATCATCAGATTCGAGGTCAGCCTGGGCTGCAGAAGCCCAAGGCACGGGAGTCGGCCATGTAACAATAAATCTGAACATGTCATGCCGCTGTGAAATGGGGTATCATCTTCCATCCGCAGTGAATGCAGAGACACTCGTACAGCAAGGTCTGCATGTGAGTCCACGATTAGGCAACACAGCCGATCCTTCTGTATTCTTCCCTTAACCGAGGAATACCGTAGTTATATAATAATCTCAATATTCATCGCTTTGAGGGCTCAGTCTTTATTAGTCCTTTTTATATGGATCCTGTGTTGTCGGTTACTGAAGTTGCTTTGCTTGCGGGAAGCGAAGGAAATTTGTCACTCACTATATCTCCAAGTCTTGATACCCAAAGCACACTTGCTCTTGGCTTGTCCAGCGACGTTTCTTGAGTTGCATCGTCGAGAACCGGACTTTCAGGAGTTGGATTTGGAAGCGAAACATCTCGACACTTGTAGAGATCGTCGATCGTAGCTTAACCCATTTTGGGCGAGTTCTGCAAAGGATATACCACACCAGATCTATCTGTATATCACTGATGATAGCCGGGTTAAGAGCGTGAATTCTGTCTTTCCTCGAGGCTGTACGGAGAAGAAAAAAATTGAGAAACAATAATTGTAAGATGATGCAGATAGATAACCATGCATTCACGGCTATCGGGTGTAAGTAACCACAATCCATAACACGAGTGAAGATGCGGACTTACCTGGGTTTAGATATTTAGGCAGCGAAGAGGCCATGGACAGCTCGACATTCAGTGAAACATCAAGATATAAGTTCTATCCGTGAACAGGAATCTGAAACTTCATGCTATCGGCGGTTGGTTAGTTTATCTGCACCAGCCCAAAGTCGCATGTATCATCCGTCAGTGATTGAGTATTTGGTCCAACACAACTTGAATGTCTCGGCAATTTCTTTTCCCATATAATAAGGGGCCGCATATGGGGAAACAGATGCGCTGCGTTTCATGGCATTTCCGTCATCGTAATTGTCCTAGAAAAACTGAACAAACCTCTCAATGGCAATTGCGCGATATACAGGCGTCTGGTTGTATCATTGCCTTTTTCCAACTTTCGCATAAATATCGTCACCCATATGTCGTACCCTTTGGCTCCACATAGAGGGTCGACATGTCCCTCCTTGCCTGCAGTGAATAATGATCCCCAAACTCGTGGACCAGAATGAGATCATCCGGAAGTTCGGTTCCTGTCTCGCTCCAGCATTACTTTTTACTCCTATTTGCATTCTGCCTGACCCTCGTAGTTAGACCCTTGCCAGAGATCGAAGGGATGGAGGGGAAAACGCAACCGAAACTGCAGTCACTTTCCCAGAGCTCCCTTGGGTTGGCTCACTCTGTTTTTGCTTCTTCGCCTTCGCCAACTTGGAAGATTCTCGCCGGCAACCATTTCAACAATCGATGAAATGGACAGGGAATGGATTTTCAAGCCATAGAGCCAGCACAGCGACAGAGACTGGGCCAACCTGATCTGTGCAGGAGCTGCTTCTTCTCGGCACCTGCATGAGCACAGTACTATACAGTTGTGAGGGGTGGGTAGTGGCTATTCACCCATGTCCGGAGGCTACCACCCTATAGACGCGGCTGCGAGCAGGAGATTAGACCTAATAGGTGAGAACACATAGAAACAGTAGACCAAGACTCACCGATTCGGGTATTGACTTAGAGGTGAATCCAATCAGGCTCAAGATCTCTATATAGACCATGATTCATGATTTCAACACAAATCTTGCGGCCAGTCGGGCCGAGGCTCTGCTCTGAGTCGGACATGATGAAGAGCAGATCGGGGTAACACTGCGGATTCAGCCTGGAGAGTAGTGAGCTCGTCCAAAAATGGTTCCAGAGCCATCTTTGCTGGGACGAGCCGGTTCTTCTTTATCTTGTAGTGGGTTGGGAATATAGGGATAGAACCTCACGATCCGGGACGGCGTCAGTGATACAATATGATGTGATGAGGCTCAGGGGACTCTCCTGCCTATAAAGGCCTAGGGGATGAAGAAGGCCTGCGGGACGACGAAGTAATGAACAGAGTAGACGAGAATATAAGAGAGCAATGTATAATAAAGTAGGATGGAGTTGGCTGGGGTGGTAGGGGAGGGAAGAAGAAGAAAGAATGTCCCTGCCCCGCGGGAAAGATGGGGGTAATATATACCCCAGTGGATTGCCAGTGCTTCACTGGATGTTCCTTTGTGACACTGTCTGCAGGGAACGGGCAAACATATTCATGCAATAGATTCATCACCTTCCATATTCACCTTTTATTTGTATGTAGAATATTTCCCTTACCTAAGGTACGCAATATTCACACCCATATGGGGTAAACCTCTCCATCGCCCTTCACTGGTAAGAGGATGAGATTGTGTAGACCTCGGCACAGCCCGCCCGCCCCTGCCCGTTTAAGCATAACTTTCCCGAATAGGGTGGATAAATCGATGATTCAGCAAATAAAATACTTGTTATTTACACATGTTATGGTTAATTCAACACATGATAACCAAA
>JAPDKU010000141.1:0-36668 GCA_027569715.1 Hamigera avellanea
CTTAAAAATACAGCCGAAATCTACATAAAATATGCATATCACAGGATTTCCTATGTTTGTCCTATTTGTTAATCCGGCGGATCAATCCGCCCCGTGCAGGGCGGATCAAAGATTTATAGAACCGCCCTGCGGATCGAAGGATTAGATCCGGATCCGCCCCAAAGGCGGATCGGGGCGGATCTGGATACAGATCAGGACGGATCATTTCGAGGTCTAACTGGAACAGAACTCCCATACAATTGATCTATAGAGATCGGAGATCGGGGCCGAGAACGAGGTCACTCGCGGACATTGCAAGTCAAGATACAGTCGCAACCATGGAAATGAATTCCAGACTGCCAAGATATTGGATGGATCTGTCACTGCCAAACTGAGGCTAGCGGGGAGAACCGTCACAGTCACGCTAATGCAGCTCCACAATCTTATCCCAACGGCGGTTCTTTTCTTTTCTTTTCTTTTTTTTGTCTCAGAACACGAGCGAGTGACGTTCTGCACTCTCGGACTGATTTGTAAATGTCTCCGCCAGTCAGATGGAAGATGGTTTGGATTAAAGACAAAAAAAAGAGGTTGGGATAGGACTATGGATGTCGAATGGCAAAATTGCGAAAGGTTTGTCGTTGCTGTAGAGACTTGTCTACTTCTGATGTATAATATAATGTTCATTGTCACGGTCGGACTTTATATAATAGGAAGTATATGGCTTCGGTATTAGTTTATAGTCTACGGAGTAAGGAAGTCTAACTAACTATCTAGCGGGTAAACTAAAGAGCCGGTGGCTTATTATAATTAAAAGAGCTGCCAGGTCCGGTCTCGGTTTCGGTTCCTATATACGCGTATCCGTCGCAGACTCGGCTGCATCTTAAGAAGTTAAGAGTTGTGAATGTTGTAGTTCAAAGGAAGATTGCTTTTTTTATTAACTTCTGTGAACAGTAACTTGAGGCTTTATATACATCATACAGCTTCAGGATTGATTAGTAATCAATCCTGACAGTTCCGTTGAAGAGCGGAATTAGCCCCGAGCTTCGTATCACAACAGTGAATGCACTGACCAGAACAGGTGTATATAACAGTATTTTATTAAGATGAATCATCAATTTATCCAGCCAAAAAAAGGAAGTCTTAGCAAATTTATGTAAATCAGGATCTAAACGGATTGATCCTAATCCGCCCTGCGTAGAACCGCGGTGCGGATCCGGAAATCCGGCAGATCAGGATCAGGATCCAAAAGTTGGATCCGGATCCGCCCCATTTCGAGGTCTAAACTGGACCAACATGCAGTGATTCTGTATGCTCATGAATGGAAGCCTGAGCTGGACAATTGTAAAGAGTTCGATGATTCTTCGAAGCCCTTCAAACATGGCTTTGCTAACATGATCTAGTTTCCAATGATGAGGAAAAAACAAGGGACGGGAAATCCCAGTCTGAACAGAAGAAACGGCTATGAACATCATATTCAACTTGAAACCATCGACTAAAGATCATGACGATCATGACGATCACGACAATGATGGT
The DNA here is from genome assembly GCA_027569715.1 of Hamigera avellanea. Classification (NCBI taxonomy): domain Eukaryota; kingdom Fungi; phylum Ascomycota; class Eurotiomycetes; order Eurotiales; family Aspergillaceae; genus Hamigera; species Hamigera avellanea. Next base: position 1,513 of record JAPDKU010000141.1, read on the forward strand.
GTGAGGGCCTAAGGTCTGACTGCCTAGTGGGCACTGAGTTTACCATTAGGCCACAGCCAAAAAGGCGCAAATTGATGAGTCGATGACCAATTGGTCATCGAGCTCAGCGTACTATATAGCACAGCAGGACGCTGACAGATGGTAATGATGATGAGCAAGCATTCACATCTTTCACGACCATATGGATCATCACAATAATGATGATGAAGACAATTGTTCAGAAGATGCAGATCCCAGCAAAAAGTGGAGTTAGATGTGGAACTCAGAGTGGGAAGAGACATGGTCCACCTACTAAAAATAGTAAAGGATTCCTGATGGAAAGAAAGTGGAAAAGAACTGATGCCAAAAATATACTAGTAGCAATACCGAGGCCATGGCCTATTTACATCTGGGGACTTTTGACTCGAGGCAAAAATTGCCTTTGTTTAGATACAATTTTTATTTTGGAAGTGTCAAAGGAGACAATATCCTTAGCAATGCAGATCTGACGATGTGAGTTTTGTTTTGCCAAAGTCATATTTTCATAAAATGTTGATCTTAATTACAATGGTGGGTCTCTGAGTTGTATGCCCTGGTTGGAGGCTTTGTCTAGGATGAATGATTCACAGAGGAATATGAGTCTTGTCTTTAAGTTCTTCAGCATCTTTGCTCTTGGTAAACTTGTTCAACTTCCATACTGCATGTCATCATTGTCACATACACCATTCTTCATTGAATAAACCATCAAAATGTCAAGCTCCTTTCTATCATCCGATCATATTGATGATTATAGCTCACCTGGTCCATCTTCATTTACCACTCCTGGGCCAACAACATCTACCGAAGTTCCTTCCGATTTGCCAGCGGGGCTTCAGCCTGTGGCTTGCCATGGTCGTTAAAAGGCTGTTCTTTATCCTGCTTTTTCGAACGAGGCCCCTCCTTTCCATATCTGGTGGAATGACACGAAAAAAAGGTCGAGACATTGTGCAGAGGAATTGCAGTTTCGAATGGCAATCGAGTGAGTGTCTTGAAAGTCTTAAAGACAAATCATCTAAGTCGACGTGTTCTGGCTGTTACTACTGACAACGCCAGTAACAATGGGACTATGATGACATCGATGACTGCAGTCCTCAAGAATGAACTCGAATTTGGTTCTGAAATACTTGATGAATCCTATGATCCAATGCTTCGTCAGATCACCGACACTCAACAACATATTCCTTGCCTCGCCGCATGTCCTCCAATTAGCAGTTACAGCTCTGCTTTCCAAGATCCGTGTTGACTTGGTTTTAAATCATTAGGCACTTCGAGAAATATCTTTATTCTCAACTATTGGCGTGTAAATCAGAGCCGATTTCCTATCCTTACCATGATGGCCCGTGACTTCCTGGCAATTGCAACAAGTGGTGTTGGTGTTGAGCGATTGTTTAATAGTGCTCGTGATATTTGTCATTATTGTCGGAGTCGATTAGAGCCAGACACCATCCATGTCATTATGTTGCAGATGCTCACAGATCAGTTTACAATCCGGGAAGAGATGCACAAGATCAAGGATGAAGAGTTTAGTGGTGAAACAGTGGAAATTAATGAGGAGGATGATGATCAGGATGATCAACAGCCTCGATATATAAGTGACAGCGAGGATCAAGATGAGGATATTGAGGAGGAACCTGAGGAAGAGGCAGACATACTTGGAGCCGTTGTTGATGACGACTTGGATTTGCCTTCGACCGATGTAACCACTCGATCTCATGTAGCTAGTTCCTATACTAGAACACCACGAACCCAGCATCAACCAGGAAGATATAGACATCTTGCTGGGATCAGGGGGGCGTAAGCCATACTACAAACTATTCAATTCATTTGGATGTCTCCAGCTTATCCATTCTTCTTAGTTCCAATCAATATCTGTTATTATACTATTTCATTGAATATGACTGTTTCGCTTTACAAGCAGTATTTTACCTGGGTTAAAAGTTCACCCAACCCGCAAAACTCAACCCAACCCAGCCCATGGGTTACCCCAAAACCCATGGGTTGGGTCGACGAAATTTCAACCCACCCATGGTTTGGCCTCAGGCCAACCCAACCCGCCAAGACTCCGGGTTGGGTTGGGTTGGGTGGGTTCTTGCGGGTGGGTTTTGCCAGTCTAGACTACTAGCTAAGTACAGGAGTTTCAATTTTTTTATATATTTTATTAAAAAAAGAGAAAAAAGGTAAAAACTATAAGAATAAACGCTTAGTATACTATTCCTTAAACCCGTAGAAATACTAGAAGATAAAGAGACGATGCCTTCGGATAAGAGCCGATCCCTGCAGACAAGGACAAGTCCCATACGCTGGAGACTTTCGAATCTTGCGATGATACAGGAAACAAAAGACATGTCGGACCGTCCGTAGTAAAGTCATAGCAATAATCGTTGCGAATGGGGCAGGGGGCATTCGTGTAAAGGGGGAATAATAATAAAACTCGTCGTGAAGTCGTTACGTCGTATAAGGGTCTCGCTTCGAAGGTTGAGCTGAGACAGGAACCAGTGTTGTATTGTAGAACATTTCAAATCCGTAAAAAGTGGCTCGGTACTGACAGAATATTTCGCTTGTCAAGAGGCGCTTTCTTTTAAAAAGGTGCAAGACATTCGGAACACAAGAGAATCGTCTCGGAAAATTATTGTGACCAGTCGAAGAAACGTAATGGGAAAAAAGCGAATATTCTTGGGAGAAAACAGTTCGTCTCTAGAGACAAACCTTAGAGGTTGATCCACTGGTCAAATTCCAAAGCCTCTGGCATGAATGGAACTCCAAACGCATGATCTTTAAGTGGCTGTGCCATCGGATGCATATACAGATGGATGTCCTCGGGGACCTGGGTATTGAAGTAGCCAGCAGGAAGCTGGTTAAAGGCAAGGTCAAAGTCGTTGAAGAAGCGGTCTTCATCATCCATACCGTTCTGAACGGCTGGAACTTCAATGTTGGGCTGAACTAAATTATTCGCCTCGACATGTATCTTATAGTGATTTTCGGCAGGCGCGTGTATTTCGAATTCTGCATTTTGGCCGTGGCCCTCAGTGACGATTGTGTTGTCCCCAGCAATCTGAATAGCGTTGTTTTCGTTAACAACAACGTTCGGCTGAGCAGCGAAGGCCATAACTTGTCTATTGTTGTTAGGACCTCTGTTATTGTTGCGACGAGGTTCAGGAACGTAACCAGTTTCGTAGCAGCGTCTGACAATATCGTTGACTGAGTAGTTTGTGGCGGTCTCAGCCTCGGTAGTAGTAGTAACCTGGACACGAGTCATGGTGTACTGGCCCTGTTCGTCGACCTCCAGCTGCCAACCTATTATACGAAGATAGACATTGGGTTCGTGAAGGCCGATGAAGCCGATGTTTAGAGCCAAGAAGGTGCCCAGAAACACTTCACCAGCATGCGTATCGCGAATAGTAGAATAGGCCTTAGCCAGAATGGCCTACTTAGCTTTGAATAGATCATTCTGCTAGAGAAACTTGAGAATTCCTGACATGACCTTCTGGGTAAGATCTGGAAAAATAATCGAATAGAAGCCTATAAATTGTTAGTCTGAATTCTAAGAGATGCAGTAAGTAGAAGAAGAATATACTTCGAAACGTAATGAAACTATTTAAAGGTCTTAATCTTCCTTCGCGCAAGCTCCTAGCACGTTAGGTAGGCGCACGAGGACCTGCAGCTGGAGCCGTAACAGGGCCAGCGCCAGCGTTAGGGGCCGTAGCAACGGGTATAATAGCTTCAGCGATGTTGTTGATTTCGTTGTTCAGTTCAGGTTAGGTCTCACGCGTATACCCAAGAAGCTCCTCGAGCTGAGCAGGGGGTAAGCCGGTAAGGTCGTCAGGAAGCTTTAGAACGCACGCTCGAGGGGATTGAGTCTGGCAGTTATGGTAACCATAAAGTATAAGAAGTCGATTAAGAAATTAAACTATATTCTAGTACTTCCTTGGCTGAATGAAGTTGATGGCGAGTAAGATAAGTGGAAGTAATAAAGTAATCTTGATAAGCTTCGAAGGTTTGGAGAAGAAAAGGTAGTAGTCTTTAAGAATAGAGACGGGGTAAAAGAAGAGAAGAGAAAGTTGTATTAGTTGCGTCTAAAATAAAATAAAGGTATTTAGTGTCTTAGGGTTGAGCTAGAGGGCACCGGGTTAGGATAAAGAAACGAAGAGGCACCTATTTACTGGCTTGCCACTACTTAATGATTTTGAGGGTGCGGGTCTTACAGTGAATTATAGCTCAGAGTAACTCTTACTTTTAATATAGTAATAGCTTGCTGCTTAACTTAGATGGCCAGTAGGAGATAAAAAGTTAACCAAGCTGCCTAATAATTTGAATGTAAGCCTAGGAATTATAAATACTCGAATATCTATCTGAGTTGCTTCTAGGTACAGGCTAATAACTCGTAGTAGAAGAGACCTGTGCTTAGATGATATGATAATAATATATATAAGATCCTATCTTCCTTCAACTCATTAAAACTCGAGGAATAAGACTAGCCACTAAGCTCGAAAACGACGAAAAGTAGAGAGTGCTGTTAAGGTCCTTTATAAGCTCTCGCCGATAAGTAGGCCTCGCCCTCACCCGCGGGTCACCCGTAACGGGTCACCCGCAACCCGCAAATTTACGGGTTTCGGGTAGGATCCTATAACCCGTGGGCGGGTCGTAAGTCTTCGCGGGTCACCCGCGCGGGTTACGGGTGACCCGAACGGGTTATCAAACAATGCAAATATAGAGAGGCCCGTGATATGCATTAAAATAACAGTAACTAATGTATTCATCTGAATCAGCATTTTATCCATCCTAATCAGGAAAAGTGTAGAAATTTTATGCAAAAACGGGTTACTTGCGTCGGGTACGGGTCGCGATCTACAACCCATAAATTTTAGGGCTTGGGTAACGGGTCGCAACCCCCGACCCGTTTGCGGGTGAGGGCGAGGTCTAATAAAAACCTCCTAAAGAGATTAAGTAGATCGATTCGATAGTGTACCTAATATAGTACAGGGGCCCCGTGTGCTCCCGGCTGGACTAAGATAGAATATGGGACGGAAGGAATGGGCCGAATGGCCGCTGGGACTAGAGGAATCTATTCTTGTAGTTTAAGGTTGCGTAAGATACCTAGGTATAACGTTATCGAGATATCGTGGGGGAAACGCAAATTATTCAACATTCGTACACGAATAAGGGTATGATTATAGAAGTTTCTAAACTGGCTATAGAGGAGGTATAACCGCCTACTGCGCGGAAGCATTTTAATCGCTCGCCTAGATAAACGTTGGATAGCGCCACTTCGTTCCCTTCTCCTTATTCCCGCTGGGACCGAGCGGTCTCGGATAGATCTAGAACGATCAGCCGCAGTTGATGCCGGGTTTCTTCGTGGTTAGGCTGATGTAGGGCTCTTGGTGGCCCTCGTACTTTAGCACGGGCTTTTTCGTAAAGAGCTTCGACCAGTCCTCCTTACTGACGATTAGGTCGATGACCGTCTCGCTATCCGCAGGCGTAACTTGATTCTGTGGTGTTGGAGAGACATGCTGTTCTATAGTGACACCGTCGGCTGCGGACACGGCAACAGTATATAGCGGTTCCTCTACTGGTTTAGGTTCCGACGGCGTAGATTTCGAAGGAGAGATGGAAATCTAGTCTATAATAAAGCCCCCTGCATCCTTCGCTGATACTGGCCCATCTTTACTTGTAATTATAGTGCTTTTCGATTTAAAGAATCCTTTAAGGGTTTGTTGGCCCGGAGCTCTCAGCTGACGCTTTAGGAGTAGCGATTTCGAGCGTTTGGCTAGGATACTGGGAGAAGGATCGGTCCGCTGGGACCGTTTACGACTATCGTTTATGGCGATTTTCTCGTCGGTGCTAGGGGTTGGGGGTATACTGGCTATCCTAGTTATAGCGAGGTTTCGAAGAGTTATAGGCGGCTCGTTTTCTTGACTTGAAGGTAATGCTTCTTATATCGAAGGAGAAGAAGCTGATTTCTTCAAGGAATTAGATGGTTTGCGAGAAAATATGTCCTTAATACTCCTCCTCTTATCGAACTCGGGTATCAAACGTCCGGAGGTTAGTAAAAGGCACTTGGTTAAGTATTCTTGCTGACGGTTTCCATTCTGAAACATGCCCGCAGGGTTTATAATATCCCGAATATTAACCTGAGTTCCATCGATTGGTATAGAGTCTTTTAGCACGGTGTAGACTAGGCAATGATCGGATCCCTAGCCAGGCTATTAGCACGATCCTTCTACTTGGAGAACTGCGAAACTTATTATAAGTCCTTCATATCGAGACTGTATAATATATAGTCTATCCTAGAGCCGTAGTTGCCGGGACGGGTATTTATCCTCTACTCCCAGTAGGTATACATGCCCTTACGATCAGGGTGGAATAATCTATAGATATCGAATAGAACCGGCTGCTCTCTCCCTTCGTCACGTTCCCCAATTACCTTTCTATCTTATAGTAGTTGATTGAATAATCGCCGCGCTGGTATTAACACGAATTCATCTTCCGTTATGGTATCTTTATAAATGGCCTCTACCGCATGCGCTGCGTCTATTTCGCCCCGCGAGATATTGATGTCTCTAGTAATGAAGACCCTCTTTCCCATTGTAATGAGGTTACGAATATGAGTATCTAGTATATCGAGGAAGTTCAGACGGAAGTAGTCTTGAGTCTCGTCTTGGTTCGCTAGATACCACGTAGTAAACTCCGATGACCACCAAAGCGGGAAACTTAAGGATCACACAACGACCTTCAGAATTGAGTGTGGCTGCGTTAAGCCCGAACTATGAAAGCTGTTTAAAAGTGGGATAGCCGCTAATCTATTACTCTTCGGGGAGATCTCGGAAAGAGACAGACGAGTTTGGCGGGTATAGCATACCAGTAAGGCCCTCTTCTGCACGAATTGGGGCGCATGTTGTATTGCGGGTGTAGATTACAACGCCCGAGTATCCTGAAAAGTTGTTGATGAGAATATAATGCTTTCTAAATAGGGGTTTTTAAGGATAAATCTTTCTTAGCTCTAGGTAAACTGAAGTAGCAGTCCCACCCTGGCACTAGGACCTAGACCTCGCCAAAACCCGCGGGCTACCTGCGGCGGGCTACCCGCGGGTTGGGTTTTGGGCCTGACTTAGAACCCGCGGGTTCTTGGCGGGTAGCCCGCGGGCTTTTAAACAATGCAAACATGTACGTTATGTATAATTATGTATCCTATTTAGGAAATTCAAAATTAATAATCAAGTTATACGACCTATTAAGGCATATTATGCGAAAACGGGTTCTTGGCGGGTTTTGCGGGTTGGGTTTTGGGCCTGACTTTGAGCCCACGGGCTGGGCTACGGGCTTGACCTAAGGCCCGCGGGCTTTGGCGAGGTCTACTAGGACCATATCATCCCGTAGATCTTTATGCTGGATTTTCGTTTCTTAGAATACGATAATGTCTGCTTCTAAGATATCGAACATCGCCTGCAGAATCTGTAAGACAGGGCTTCAGAATAGTAGAGAATTGGAGATTCTACCTCGAATGTTCTGTTGCCTCTCTATAGCTCATACGAAAAAGGATTTCTGAATTATATTGGTTAGTGAAGCGTACCTAGAATATATAGTTTAATAACTTACCGGATACCGTTCACTGGCAAGCAAGCAATGATTAGCCTTGTACCATTCAAATAAACATGTCTAGCATACGAATCAAGGGGCTCACCATTCCATATTGTGATGCGGAACCCCATTCCGGCTGCTTTCAATCCACACCGGACATATCCTAGGCAGAATATCTAAGGCCCCAGCAAGCAAAAAGACGTAAAGGACCGAGGATATTGACGATTGACTACGGAGATACAAATCCATGCAACGAAAACGCGATCGCGTGCTCGAAGCCGCATGCCAAAAAACCCGTGATGCGTGCCATATGACCGGGCATGGGAGGTGACATCAGGCCACGGGCGGCTGATATAAGCGCAATAGGCGGTTTACCGAATCACGAGGCCGCTAAACCCAACCGGCGTCGCTTTCGTTAAACCGGACGGGCCCGAAACAACTTCAGACCTCCAAGTCTGAATTGAATATCCACACGCATCGCCCCCCACTGTCACTGAAGCAATTCGACTCAGCACCACGATGTCCGCTTAATGTAATATCCTCTGCCTGGCATAGCGTGCCCGCACTGCTCCCATCCGCTCTGCGGTCCAGCGCCACTTCAACAGCACTGAGTAGAAGTTCCCTTGGCAGGTGGATAACGAGTTTAACCGCGAGAGAGCTGCCGTTAAGTACCATGCTGCTGCCACCAGTGGTGCGTACCGGTCTAAATAGACTTAGATTGCTTTTCTGAAGTAGTCTGAGCTGTTAAGAATATTCAATGCTAACTCAATGGCTTGTAGACCTCTGGAGAAAGCTCTCCGTCTAGTACGTTTTGCTTCGGAGTAATCTATGCTATGTCAACGTTACTTCTATACTTATCATCTTCTCAGTGCCGTCGCTCCTGTCTTGATCCTCGGCGCTATCAACGTTTATAACCTCTAGGAGGAGCACTGGGAGTACTGGGCCCATATACCCCCTCTTAAGGAGCGTGTTAAATACCCTTACTAGAACATCCGCAGTAAGAACTTCCCTTAGGGAGACGGTGACAAGGTTAGTTTGCGTTCTGTTTTACTTAATTATTTTACTGACCGGGTAATATTCAATAGACCCTCTTATAAGTATCGCACTTCTTCCATTCAGCTGAGATACCTCCCACCAGCCCGGCTATCAGCCTGCAGTTTACGCCTGCGCACTATATAGATAGAATCGGACGCATAAGCCAGCGTGCTGGAAGCCGCTCTCCTTCGTGATTAGAGATCAACCGCTAACTGCCATGCAGCTGGAACGACCAGGTCAACTACCACAACAAGACCAAGGCCACCTAAATAGTGGGTTTTGATACCAACAACAACAGGATAACACATACGGGGCCTTTTAAGATCCCGGAACTCCCTCCGCACAGGATGTTTGACGGTCATGTATATTTATTGTAAAGGTTCGAACTGAAGATAGAGCGAGAAAGTTGCAGGAAGGGCTAGTTAACGAATAAAGAAATATCACCCACACTGTCATTTTCCTTTATCCCTAAATTTGGATTTATACTTGTCTTTTAGCCACTTCCGGATGAGAATATAAATCCTTTTTCTTTGATTTGCCTTGGTCGGCAGATAGCTTGGAGCTTTTAAAAGAGTCCGTGACCTGAACGCGTAGAAGAGCTTAGATTGTGGGTTGATTTCGATGTAAAGGCTTCATGATAATAGATTTCCACGTTAGTTAAGGCTGCATGTTGTTGTTAATTGCTTCACCTTTTAACAGCTGACGATAGAGTCTGAGTATATGCATTAGGGTAAGCTTATTGAGATTTTACTCGAGCTATTATTCCTATATCAGCTTCAAGCTGCAGTCATTTATTCTTCAGCTGAAGAGACCTTATTGGATAGGAGTAAATCTCCTCATAACGAGTCTTGTTATAGTCGATGGTAAATCGACCTTGTATTTCTTTGGTATCGACTCACAGCTTCGGTTTTCTGAATAGTTAGTATCCCTTGGGAGTGATGGGACGTATATGTAACAGTGCCACGGTGTCTGGACTGACTATGGTATGTCAAGTGTACAATGCGAAGAGAGAACCTTTCTATTGTATTTGGCGCATGTTCGTAAGAGAGAGGTTTTCACAGCTCGATCGTTCAATCAATTAGGAATACCTTTACCTTTTAAACTCCTATATTTAAGTGATAGTACAGCATCGATTATAACCACTGTATTAGAAAGGGCTACTTCCTCATCCCTGCCTGCTTGCGGAGATCTAAATACTTCGCCGTATAATTGTTTGTAAGCACCCGATTAGTAGTTAGATGCATCACCGTAGCCTTCTTCGCCATTATCTTATACTGTCCCTTTAAATCTTTAATCTCCTCGTACTGGTTATAAGTATAATCGATGTAACCCATCGCCCGAGTGACGTATTCTTTGCAAACCGATCTATCAGACTTCGGATTCCGCGTGTTGCCAGCCATGCCTATGTTCGTATTGATGAGTAGTGAATAAGCCCTTGCGGCCAAGTCATAGTCTTCGGATTCTAGAATTTAGGGTATGATGCTTTCGACCATTTCCCCAGCAGCTTCGAATTCTCGGAGGCTGAGAAGAACCCCAGCGAGGATGCTGATGGCTTCCTAGAGGCCGGGGAGCATCCTCGAGCGGTATGTAATGCTTGTCGCCCTTATGGTTAAGGAGAAACCGCGTTGTGGCTGGCCGGTCTTCTCGAAGATGCGGGCCTTTAAGTATAAGAGCTTGACTTGAGAGTGGATGTCGAAGTTCTCTGGGTGGATGGACTGAGTACTCTATTTAATAAGTTGTAAAGCCTAGGTATAGTCTCCCGTGCGAATTAGGAACTCGATATGGAGGAAGGAAAGAAGGAGGGAAATATCGTTGTCGGGTAGTTAAATAGCTTGAAGTTGCGTAAAAAGATGCTCCGCTGCTACTTTATCATCCCTGTAGCGGAATTATTAGATAGGGTATGGCGTCGATGCGAAAGATAAGCTCACCTGTATATTTGTCTCTTCAATTTTAAAAGCCTAGAAAAGAAGGTCAATTGTTGATTTGCTTTTAAGGAGCGCAATTTTTCGGGGGAGATCTGAATGATACGGGTTAGAGCCTCCTTGTAGCGGCCCTTCTGTGCTAGCTTTGGGAAGTGTTAGTTGATAGAACATGTGGAAATAATGATAAATATACTAATTGGCAATTTCTGAACGTGCTTTTAAGATAGTCCTTAAAGGGTGCCTTATTCCCGTAGCACTCGCGGAATATTTCGCTGCTTAGCTAGGAGAGATGTGTAATACCTGCTAATAATTAGCGCGGGATTTAGCTGAATGTTAATACCAAGCCGTACCTATCCTAGCATACAAGGCAGTCTGGAGCAGGAGCTGTGGGCCTATCGAGCCCGTCAAGTTCTTTGTGATGTTGAGGTGTGATGCATGCACTATGTTTTCCAGTGCCGAAGCCTTCCCGTGGGCTTGACAATAAACCTTCGCCACGCATCATGCGGTCGGTCCGAGGATTAACTCGAATAGTATTAACAATCCTTTTCTTTCCATATGAGATAGCCAATGCGCACTAAAACATCCAAAGTTGCGATATAGTTTTAGTATGCGTGTACCTACCTATAAGAAGCCGACGGCGAGTCTATTGTGGCTTGTCTCTGCTGGCTGAGATGGTGACACTCTTCGCTCGATTAAGACTGTGAAGGCCTGCCACTGTCGACTCCCTAACTTCAAGTCTTGGGTCGAATAAAATGACAGTAGGTCTACCCTATATCTACCAAAAACATGAGGCCATGCCGCCGACTGGAGAAGTCAAACGATGGCCACAGCGTGCAAAGCCCTGCCAAAGCATCATGAAGCACATGCTCATAGAGATGAGATGTGCCTTCATAGCCTGAGGACTTCAGCCCCTGGTCACCGCTTGAGTGGCAGAAAAGACATACGGTGATTGGCTGGACAGCGGAGGGGCCGGGAGCTGCAGCTTTTGGCCGCAAAAAAAGTTCGTGGCCGACCCCGCCGCATTATCGGCCTTCATCTCCTCCAACGTCTCTCCCTCCATCTTTTCGAACTCCTCGACCCAGATTGGAGTTGAAGGCAGTCGATTCGTTGATCCGCAATATTTTTCCGGATCATCTGCTGGATTGATCTGGCGGGGTTCCCCATTATCAGACCTCCACCGCCCATCTTTACTTCCCTGTCATGTCCAGCCTCTGACGACGGCGATGCAACCTCCGGAAGGTGCGCAGGTCGACCTGGGCAAAGCCCAGGTCATCGATCGTGTTCCCAAAGTCATTAAAGAATTGAAGTTCGGTGTTTTGTAAGTTTCCCACGAATCGTCTGGTGCGAGATCCCCGTCACTGATCTTGCGCCCGTGTGAATCTGCAGGTCCAACGATGACATCGTCAGCCAAGCCGTCGTGGAAGTCTCCGATCGCAAATTTTTCGACCTCGAACATGGCAGAGCAGTGGTTCCGCATGGCCCTCTCGATGCGCGCATGGGCATTTCGAACAAGACTTCAACCTGCCAAACCTGTGGTGGCAATCTCGCGGATTGCAACGGCCATTTCGGCCGTGTGAGACTCGTCCTTCCCGCCTTTCACGTCGGCTACTTCAAGCGTGTTATCAGTATTCTACAGGAAATCTGCAAAGAATGTTCGCACATTCTGCTCCCCGAGTCCGAGCGCCGTGCTTTCCTCCGGGAGATGCGTCGTCCGGGTCTCGACAATCTGCGACGCTTGCAGATCGCGAAGAGAATCAACGAACGTTGCCGGAAAACAAGAACCTGCGAGAAGTGCGGTGCTGTAAACGGTGTTGTCAAGAAGGCTGGAACTAGCGCGCTGAAAATCACCCACGACAAGTTCCGCGCCTTCAATGCATCGACTTCAGTCAAGAAGGTTCCGCCACCCAGCAAGATTGTGTTTGATCGGTCGTTCGAGGAAGCGAGGAGCACGAATGCAGATGTCGAGAAGCACTACAAGAAGGCCCAGGATGATTTGAACGCCCTCCGCGTTCTGCAACTGTTCAAGAAGATCTCCGATACCGACTGCGAGCTCCTGGGGCTGAACCCAGCTGAGGCTCGTCCCGAGATGTTTCTGTGGCAATTCATTCCTGCTCCTCCGGTTTGTATCCGCCCTTCGGTTGGCCAGGATGCCTCGTCGACTGAGGACGACCTGACTGCCAAGCTGGGAGATATCATCCAGAGCAATATCAACCTCAAGAATGCTCTGTTGAAAGGAGCGCCGGTGCAGACGATCATCGAGTGCTGGGAATACATGCAACTCCAGATTGCCGTTTATATCAACAGCGATGTCCCCGGCCTGAACAAGGCAGACCTCGGAAAACCCATTCGAGGCTTTGTGCAGCGACTCAAAGGAAAGCAGGGACGATTCCGTGGTAACTTGTCTGGAAAGCGTGTCGATTTCTCCGGTCGAACTGTCATCTCACCCGATCCCAACCTGCGCGTGGACGAAGTCGCTGTTCCAGAGCTGGTGGCGAAGAACATGACATATCCAGAGCTCGTTACCAGATACAACAAGGAAAAGCTTCAGCAGAGAGTCCGTAATGGATCGAAGAAGTGGCCCGGAGCAAACTACCTCATCAAGAAGGGGTCTACTTTCAAGATGTTCCTCAAGTACGGTAATCTGAACCTGATGGCCGACCAGTTACAAGAGGGTGATATGGTCGAGCGTCACATCGAAGACGGTGATATCGTGCTGTTCAATCGTCAGCCCTCCCTTCACAAGCTCAGTATTCTTTCCCACTTTGCCAAAGTGCGTCCCCACAGAACTTTTCGCCTGAACGAATGTGTGTGCAACCCGTACAACGCCGATTTCGACGGAGACGAGATGAACTTGCACGTGCCCCAGACCGAAGAAGCCCGAGCCGAAGCAATGGAATTGATGGGAGTGAAGAACAACTTGGCTACGCCTAAGAACGGAGAACCAATCATCTCAGCGATTCAGGATTTCATCAGTGCTGCCTACATCCTCAGTAGCAAGGACAATTTCTTCGATCGGAGAACATTTACGCAGATTTGTCTCTACATGCTTGGCCCGGACACTCGATTCGACCTTCCGCCACCTGCTATCCTCAAACCTCAAATGCTCTGGACCGGAAAGCAGGTCTTCAACATTCTCATGCGTCCGAACAAGGATGATCCTGTCATGGTCAATCTGGACGCTGCGTGCCGTCAGTTCAAGCAGCCAAAGGACGGCCGTCCCAAGGACTTGGACCCGAACGACGCCTGGCTTGTCATCCGTAACTCGGAGGTTATGTGCGGTGTCATGGACAAGTCTACAATCGGTTCTGGAAAGAAGGACAATGTTTTCTATATTATGCTGCGTGACTTCGGCCCAGCAGCCGCCGCTGAAGGCATGAATCGTCTGTCTAAACTGTCTGCCCGTTGGTTTACCAATATGGGTTTCTCCATCGGTATCACGGATGTCTATCCCAGTGAAAGCTTGTTACGCTCCAAGCACGAGTTGGTCGAAACAGCCTATGCCCAGTGTGACGAAGTCATCGCCAAGTACAAGGCTGGAACACTGGAGAAGTACCCTGGTTGCGATGAGTTGCAGACGATGGAAAACCAACTCTCCGGCATTCTGAGTAAAGTCCGTCAGCAAGCCGGTGACGAATGTATCGCTCAGCTGAGCAAGTACAACTCTCCCCTGATCATGGCTACGTCCGGTTCGAAGGGTTCCAGCATCAACGTCTCCCAGATGGTTGCTCTGGTCGGTCAGCAAATTATCGGTGGTCAGCGTGTCCAGGATGGATTCCAGGACCGCACTCTACCTCATTTCCCCAAGAACGCCCGTCAGCCCCCGTCGAAGGGTTTCGTCCGCAACAGTTTCTTCTCCGGTCTGACCCCCACCGAATTCATTTTCCACGCCATGTCCGGTCGTGAAGGTCTGGTCGATACCGCCGTCAAGACTGCCGAAACCGGTTATATGTCTCGTCGTTTGATGAAGTCGCTTGAAGATCTCTCCAGCCGATACGACGATACCGTCCGAAACTCGTCCGCGGCTATCGTGCAATTCCAATACGGTGACGATAAATTGGACCCCGTGGACATGGAGGGCAAAGCCAAACCAGTTCACTTTGATCGAACTTTCATCCATTCCGAGTCCACAACCTACAGAAATGAGGAGCGAAGTTTGCTGCCTCAGGAGATCATGGAAGTGTGCGAGGAAATGCTCTCGAAGGAACGCGCCAAGCTTGTGCGGAAAGATCTGTTGGGCCATGAGCTTGGATACATGGATCGGAGCGACCATGGCGTCGACCAGTTCGAAAGTGCTCGTGACTTCCTCGATTCGATCGAGCAATACATTCAGTCCAAGGCCGACAAGCTCATCTCTCGTGGTGGTGATATTGACCCCTCTGACGAGAGAAGCAAGAAGGGTCTGAACCATACAGGCAAGCTGACCGAGAGAACACTGAGAGCTTTCATCACTGCCTGTTTGATGAAGTACAAGAAGGCGCAGGTCGAGCCCGGCCATGCCGTCGGAGCCGTCGGAGCCCAGTCCATCGGTGAACCCGGTACTCAGATGACACTGAAGACTTTCCACTTTGCTGGTGTCGCTGGTATGAGTATCACGCAGGGTGTTCCCCGTATCAAGGAAATCATCAACGCCTCCAAGGAAATCAGTACTCCAGTTATTGCTTGCGAACTCGTGACCAAGGACAACATCATTGCAGCTCGAATCGTCAAGGGAAGGATCGAGAAGACGTATCTGCGAGACATCAGTCACTACGTTCGGGAGACATGGACTGGTAAAGAGGCATACATTACGGTCAAGATCAATTGGGAGACGATCCGTGATCTGGCCCTCGAGCTGAACATCCAGGATATCCTTGCCGCCATCAAGAAACACAAGCGCTTCAAGGCGGGCGACCTCAAGTTCCGACATGGTCGATCCCACATCCACGTCCACATGGACTTGGATCCTCTCAGCAAGCAAAGCCTCACCAAGACCGAAGTTGCCGCGACGAGTAGCGATCCCTTTCTCCGCCTGAAGCACCTCAAGCGCATGCTTCCCGATATTCAGGTTCTTGGTCACCCACAAGCCCAACGTGCCATCATCCGCACCGACGAGACATCGACGACCAACACTCTGCTCGTGGAAGGTTACGGATTGAAGGAATGCATGACCACGCTTGGTGTCGATGGCCTCCGCACCACCACCAACAACGTGATGGAAGCGCGCGACGTGCTCGGTATCGAAGCCGCCCGTGTCACCATCGTGCAGGAAATCAGCGAGGTCATGAAGGACATGGACATCGATCCGCGTCACATGCAGCTTCTCGCCGACGTCATGACGTACAAGGGCGAGGTTTTGGGCATTACCCGTTTCGGTCTGGC
This sequence comes from Hamigera avellanea, assembly GCA_027569715.1. Classification (NCBI taxonomy): domain Eukaryota; kingdom Fungi; phylum Ascomycota; class Eurotiomycetes; order Eurotiales; family Aspergillaceae; genus Hamigera; species Hamigera avellanea. The sequence goes on from JAPDKU010000141.1 coordinate 17,421, forward strand.
GAAGATGCGCGACTCGGTCCTTCAGCTTGCCTCCTTCGAGAAGACGGCCGACCACCTCTTCGACGCCGGTGGAGCCGGCCGGACCGATCTGATCGAGGGTGTTTCCGAATGTATCATCATGGGCAAGACCATGTCGATCGGTACGGGTGCCATGGAAGTCGTGCGCAAGATGAACTTCTACGAGGGCCAAATCGGCCCCAAGAAGACCGTTTTCGAGGACGCCTGGACGGAGGTCTGCGAGGCTCCACTCGAGGCTCGAGTTAAGGCCAAGGCCAAGAGAAAGAGGGCATGATCGGCATTCCGTTGATTTGTTATACCATGCAAAATAGCATTACCGTGGCGTTGGAGATTTCGCAGTTGGTTTGTATCTTTATTTGTTGATTCTGCACATTAGCGACGCCGATAACGAATGGATGTTGTCTGCTCTTGTACCATTTGACTACTAGACAAGTATCAAAAGAGTTAAAGTCTTCATATATAGAGTAGCTATAGCTATAGCTACATACTTGGAAGGAGCCCAGGCTGTCTTGGCGTGCAACCACGTGGCAGCCGTAACCGGTTAGCGCAATTGGCCCTCTTATCGGCATCTTTATCTTTGGCTCCGTCACTGATTATAAATAAATTGTCTTACTCTTCCACGGAAACTCCGGATCGACTCCAGACAATGGCGTCCATCGTCTCATCAATGAGCTTGTCGAAAGCTCAAATTCTACCATGTCAGGCCTTGGGGATAGCAACGTATCGACCATGGCTGCAACTGCAACGACTCTCGCAGATGAGCTCCCCACCGAGGAAACGCCGCTCGTTGCGCAGGCGCATGCCAGCGATGACAACGATGCGCGCACGCCCGTCAGTTTCGGGAGGGGACTGGCTATAACGTTGTCAATGGGATTGTTGATTTTCATTCAAAGTATGTGACTGCATGGCAATAATTTGAATCGAACTGATCCAATTCATTGAACTCTCAGCAACGAACATGTCGATGATGACCACCGCGCAGTCAGCCATTGCAGCCGATCTCGATGCGTTTGCGGAGGCGACGTGGTTCAGCTCGGCGTATCTGGTATACTTTTCTCCTCTTTCGGAGATTTGATGCCCCCTGGCTAACTAACCATTCCTTGCGAATAACAAGATCGCAATGTCCAGCATGACTCCTCTCGCAGGCCGGCTCTCGGAAATCTTCACGCCGCGGATCTACGTCCTCTTCTCCTCGGCGATTCTCTCGCTCGGCCTTTTCGTCAGCGCAGCTGCGCAAAGCCTCGCCGTGTTTCTTCTGGGCCGGGCGGTTGCAGGATGTGGCAGTGGCGGGTTGATGAGCACGTCGTTTATCCTGGTGCTAGACTTGACGAGCAAGAAGCGCAGAGGCCTGTGCATCGGATTGATCAATGCCGGGTATACGACGGGTGTTGCGTCGGGGGCTATTCTTGCGGGCTTATTGACGCCGGTGTTTGGCTGGGTACGTTACGTCGGTTGGTTGCAATTGCAATTGGCTCGGCATGACATTGATGCGGTAGCTGACATGAAAGGTACCTACTACTTCAGCGACTCCTGTTCTGGGTTCAAGCTCCAACGGCACTGATCCTGGGCCCATTGCTCTTCGCTGCAATCCCTACTACCCCCTTCGATAACGGCTCGACCGAACGGCCGACCGAGTCCTTGCTCCGCAAACTGGCCCGGATCGATTACGCCGGCGCCTTGACACTGACGGCCTCGGTCGTCCTGCTGCTCTACAGCCTCGCCTCGCCGGAAATTTCCATCCTGCCGATGATCCTATCCGTCGTCGTGTTCACCGGCTTCCTCGTCATCGAGTCGCGGTTGGCAGCCGAGCCCGTCATCCCCGTCGCCGTGCTGAAGTCACGGAGCGTCCTCTTCACCTGCGCGGCTGGTCTCGGTCTGATGATGGCGCGCTGGAGCGTGCTGTTCTACATGCCCGTCTACGCGATGGCCGTGCGAGGCTGGTCGCCTGCATCGGCCGGCCTGATCCTGCTCCCGACGAACTTCGGCTTTGGGCTGGGCGGCCTCCTGGTGGGATGGGCTCATATCCGCAAAGCGGGGAGTTATTACTTGTAACGAAGCACTCCTACCGATGGATATAATAGTGTTGTCCGTGCTAACATACTCCATCCCCTCCAGCTCATCCATGGTCTTATTCGTCCTGTTCGTCGTGGCGATCCTCGTCCTTGCTCTACTATCCACCCCCTCCTCGCCAACCCCCGCCTACGTGGGCGCCACCTTCTTCAACGGATTCTGCGCCGGCGCGCTGCTGAACTACACGCTCTCGCACGTGCTGCACCTCACAACCCCGCAAAGTCACTACGTGGTCAGCGCGCTGGTGGGGATGTCGCGCGGGTTCGCGGGGAGCTTCGGCTCGGCGATCGGCGGCGGGTTATTCGGGCGCGTGTTGAAGCGCAGCCTCGAGAACGGTTTCGTCGAACATGGAATGCCGCGACGGGATGGGTTGATCCGGAAACTGCTGGGGAGTCCTGCGCTCGTGATGGATTTGGAAGGGGTGGAGAAGGAGATTGCCGTGCGAGGCTACGAACAGGCGACTCGCATGCTGTTCCTGGCCGGTGGGATCGTGGCCCTTGCTTCGACGGTGTTGCAGGCGGGGACGGGGGTGAATCCTGAAAGGAAGGGGAAGGGGAAATGGGGCGAGGAAGTGAGAGATGAGGATTAACCTGGGGGTATTCCCGGGGGTAAGGTATATACTGACGGTTACCATTCTGTAGCCTTTTTGGCGTAAGGGTATATATATATAATACTCGGTTGGCGTGTTATAGTTCTTACAGTTATGCAAATGGATTTACAGATATATATAGGATTAGTACATAACAGAATGAACACAGTGACAGTGTTACATATCAAAGAAATGAATGAATTAGGACATCCACTAAATACGAAGTACCAGAAAGTTAAACTCAAGAAATTCCCCCATTTACCATTCATCGAGAGTCCATCGAGAGTTGATGCCTTGCTGCCTTGCTGCCTGACCGAAGTTCTCCAGTTCAGCTCCGCAAAAATCAAACCTCCACCAACTCACTTATCTCCCAACATCTGCCCATTCGACAATCTTTCAACAATTCCAGTGTCCCAACCTTGAAATACCCACCAAAATGCCACGCGCAGTCCGCGGTATGTCCCTATCCATCCCGTCCATTAATTCTTCTTTCTTTCTAACAACAACCCTCCCCCCTCCAACCCAGGAGTCCTAATCGAATGCGACCCCTCGGTGAAAGCCATCATCCTGAAATACGACGAGGAGCGCCACGACTACATCGTCGAGGACCTCGACGACGACCGCCACCTGGTGATCAAGGAGAGCCAGCTGCAGAACTTGAAGGCGCGGTTGGGCAAGGTATCCCTCCTTCTCTGAAAGGGGACTGCATAATGGATTGGAATGGTGATGCTGACGGGGGATGCTTATAGGAGCTCGATGCGAAGATGTTGCAGCCCGAGGAGTCGGAGTCGGAGTAAACCCTACATATTGTCCTCGAAGGCGCTTGAATCCGGGACCTCGAGATTCATCGTGAAAGTACATTCTACAGGCTTTCCGATGGCATAGCCATGTCCATATGCCCCATCTCAATGCTCAAGTTCCCCCTGGTCCGTCTACAAAATGGAGGCTTCTGGAGCCATCGACGCTCCTTGCACAATCATGAAGGTGTGACGTGGATTACGCTCGTATGATCTTCAAGTCGTGGAAGAGTCCAGAAGGCCACGACGGAGTCAATTTCATTCCACTGTCGTCACAATGGCTGGTCACGTGACTGGCGAGCCGCGGAGAACCATCGAGAAGTATGTCGATTCGACCAATCAGGAAACCCAGAAGTCAGACGCTTCTTCGAGATGCATCTTGTCATCATGAGCAACACCACGAAACGTCTTGCTGACGCACAACGGGAGATTCTGGAAGCCCTCCCATGAGACATATATACCCCTTCAGCAACTGACTCGTCCGTCGTTTCTCATCAACCGCAACAACAATAGTCGAAACATAAGCAACTACAAGACCGAACTTCTCGACACAACTCTCTCCTCATTAACCACTCAATCAACACAACCAAAACAAAAACATGTCTCTCTTCCGCAGCCTCCCGACCCCCGGCGACTTCGGCCCCCTCTTCCGTCTCCTGGACGACTACGACGTCCACCGCGCCAGCCAGGGCCACGTCTCCCCGGGCGTGCGCTCGTTCGCGCCTCGCTTCGACGTCCGCGAGAGCGCCGACGCCTACCACCTGGACGGCGAACTGCCGGGGATCGCGCAGAAGGACATCGAGATCGAGTTCTCCGACGCGCAGACGCTGGTGATCAAGGGCCGCGTCGAGCGCGAGTACCGTGCTGAGCAGCCCACCGAAGCCCAAGAAGCCAAAGCCGTGACCGCCGACGGCGACGGCAAGCAGCAACAAGTCACCAAGACGACGGGCGACAAGCACAAATACTGGGTCAGCGAGCGGTCCGTGGGCGAGTTCCACCGCGCCTTCACCTTCCCCACGCGCGTGGACCAGGACCGCGTCAAGGCCAGCCTGAAGAACGGCATTCTGTCCGTCACCGTGCCCAAGGCGACGGCCGCCACCGCGAAGAAGATCACCATCGAGTAGGCAGAGCATCGCCATTGCTCGGTCTCTTTGTTCTTGTCTATGAACGAAGTCACGAAGTCTCCGATTCTCGCTTTCTAGCGTTTTCGCTTCTTCCTAGCGTTTTCGATTTCCTGATACGATAATACTTTCCCTAGTCGAGTGGATTCTTTCCTTGATGTGTCTGTGTCTTCTATTCAGATAGTTTCATTAATACAACTGTTGTTAATCTATTCATAACCGTAATCTCGTAGATTCAATAGAACGAGTCTGTCGTATCTACATACAGCATTACCCCATACCCCATAGTAGTGGACATAGACATACCCGTATCGTATCTTATCACAGCCGAGCCGAGGCACGTGGAGCAGCCAACCAAACTAAACCAAACCACCTGATCATTTATTTCACTTCACTTCACTTCTTTCCACATCCACTTCATTCCCTGGTTTTGGATAATTTCATTATATTATATTATCAAGCTGAAATCCAGCTCTCGTTCCAAGTTGTCCATTCACCTGCAGACGGACGATTACGATTCGCAGCTCGATAACAACAGGACTAGAATCCATCCTGCATTTGCCGAGGTTGTCTTGTCTGCCCTGTTACTTGTAACATTAACAACACCTCTACAACGCTTACTTCTTGTGACTTTCTTTGACTTTGCTATCGTCAGTCAACCGATACAGCATCACCATGGCCAACAACAACTACTCATACAAATATAAATACTTCAACGTCAGCTTCCCCGCCGAATATGTCGCCCACGTGGAGATCAACCGAGCCGATAAGTTGAATGCGTTTGTCGAGGCGTACGTCCAGTCCATCTATAATCGATTCCATGTGGTTCATTTTCATCTGTTTTGTCAAGTATCTATAGAAAACACTTTCTAACTCGTTACCACCAGCATGTGGCTCGAAATGGGCCAACTCTTCTCCGCGCTCTCCACCGACCCCAGCGTGCGAGCCATTGTGCTCAGCGGCGCCGGCGACCGCGCCTTCACCACGGGACTGGACGTGAAAGCCGCCTCGGAGGGCTTCCTGCTGTCACCCTCGGGCTCGGACGACGGGGCGCGGCGCGCAACGCAGCTCCGGCGGCACATCGGGTCGTTCCAGGAGTGCATTTCGGCGGTGGAACGGTGCGAGAAGCCCGTGGTGGCGGCGATGCACGGGTTCGCGCTGGGGCTGGGGATCGACGTGAGCACGGCGGCGGACGTGCGGGTGTGCGCGCGCGGGACGCGGTTCGCGGTGAAGGAGGTGGACATCGGGCTGGCAGCGGACATCGGGACGCTGACGAGGCTGCCCAAGGTGGTGGGCGGGTTCGGGTGGGTGAAGGAGGTGGCGCTGACGGCGCGGGAGTTCGGGGCGGAGGAGGCGCGGCGGGTTGGGTTCGTCAACGGCGTGTACGAGGATAAGCAAGCGACGGTGGCGGCGGCGGTGGAGCTGGCGACGGTGATGGCGGGCAAGAGTCCCGTGGCGGTGCAGGGCACCAAGGAGCTGTTGAATTGGTCGCGGGATCATTCGGTGCAGGATGGGTTGAGGTATACGAGTGTGTGGAACGGCGCGGCGCTGCAGACCAAGGATGTGGCGTCGGCGCTGTTGTCGGGGATTCAGAAGCGGACGCCGACCTTTGAGAAGTTGTGAAGTATCTTGTTGCACAAGTATGCTAGATGGAGAAGGAAATAAATGCGTTATAATTTTTGTTTCTGCTGTGGTCCGTCTTTGTCTGAATCATCTATTCCATACTGCATTTTGAACAACTAATCCATACCAATGGGGGTATCCCGCAGCAACGAAGAAAGAAACTGGAAAAAAAAAAAAAAGAAAGCTCAATTATCAACAACAGTGTCCGAGGACAACGGTTGGCTCTCATGAGTACACTTCACTTGGGATGTGCCGACCGGCAATCCCACCGAGAAGACGAAGGACAAGATAAAGATTATATATATCAACAGAAGTGGATGCGCTGCAAAGTAGAAGAAGAAAAAAGTAGTCCCAGTCCAAGTCCTACCGCTTAGGCGTTGGCATCGGCGATGATGACCTCCGCCGCCTTCTCGCTGACCATGTAGATCGGCAGGGCGATGTAGTAGCCCGGAATCTTGGGGAAGACCGACGCGTCCACGACCCGCAGGCCGTCGACGCCGCGCACTTTGAAGTTCGAGTCCAGCACGGCCATGGTGTCGCTGTCCGAGCCGATGGGCGCGGTGCAGCAGGCGTGGTGGCCCCAGGCCTCGCGCTTGATGAAGTCCTTCATCTCCGCCTCGGTGGTGACGTTGGGGCCCGGCCAGACCTCCTCGAAGTCGCCGTCGAGCGGGACCAGGTCGTGGAAGATCTTGCGCGAGAACTCCATCGCCTCGTAGACGGCTTGCAGGTCCTTGTCCGCCGCGCCGTTGGCCGTCACCCCCGCATCGAACGAGTTGAAGTTGATGATGGGCATGTCGCGCGGGTCCGTGGACCGCAGCTCCACGGTGCCCGCGTTGTTGCGCGAGTGCGCCTTCAGCACGATCCACGTCCAGTGCTGCGCGTCGCTGAGCGCCGACACCGAGTAGCCCGGGAAGTAGCCCTGGAAGTTGGCGGGTGCGCCCGAGATCAGCAGGTCCGGGTCGCCCTCGGCGGCCGACGACTTGCGGATGACCGCCAGCGCGATGCCGTTGGTCGTGTAGGTGCCCTTGCCGATGCCCAGGTCGCTGTTCTCCCACTGGTCCAGGCAGGGGTCCGGGAAGGTCTCCATGAAGGTGCACTTCTTGGTGAGGAAGAAGTCCGTGGGGGATTTGCCGACCAGCCCGGTCTCGTAGCGGTCCTGCATGTTCTTGCCGACGCCCGGCAGGTCGACGACGACGGGGATGTTCCACTTGTCCAGTTCGTCCTTGGGGCCGATGCCGCTGAGCTTCAGGAGCTGGGGGGTGTTGAAGCTTCCGGCGGCCAGGATGACTTCGCGGGTGGCGTTGACGCTGCCGGGGATGCCGCCGGCGGCGCTGGACGCGCGCGGGTCGGCGCGGTACAGGGACTTGCCTTGGAGGTAGTCGACGCCGACGGCGCGGGGCTTGTCGCCGGTGGTGTCAAAGCGCACGTTGGTGACGAGGGTCTCGAGCTGGAGGTCGAGGTGGTACTTGCGGGAGCCGTCGGAGTTGACGGCGTTGATGACCTCCATGACGAAGTCGCGCGGTCCGGTGCGCCGGAACGCGGGGACGTCGACGGCGAGAGGGACCTGGAAGACACCAAGGGTCTCGTCGCGGCCGGGGAGACCGCTGTTCAGGTCGTTGAGGAGGACGTTGCCGAGACCGGTCACGGTGTTCAGCACCATGCCCAACAGGCCCTTTCCAGCCGCAGTCGCGGCGGCGAGGACCAGGGACAGCAGTTTCTGGTCTTCGACGACGAGACTCAGCTGGGTCAAGCTGGTGGTGAGCCAGCCGTCGAAGCCGTGGCCCACGACGCTGGTGGGCAGGTAGCGGTTGCGCTCGAGACGCTGGAAGTATTTGCGCATCTTGCGGGGAGCCCAGGAGTTATCGCCGGTGGTGGAAGCAATGTCCTGCCAGTCGCTCTCGTGAGGTAAGATGGTACTGCCACGAGGTTAGTATGGAATCATCAGCTGCCATTGAATGAACGGAACGTACATCATGGCATTGTGCGCAGCACATCCTCCCAGAGTACCAGCACGAGGGTACAAGATACCCAACGGCTCCGAGTTGGCGGGAGGGTTAGCACCGACGTGGAGATCGCCGGATGGTGTGCGGTATGTCATCTTGGAATCCTCCTCCTGGCGAGTCAAGTCGGAGTAATGGTTGACGAAGTAATCCCAGCGCATGGGCTCGTACTCAGTGGACTGCAACTGCAGCGCAGGAACCTGCTGCTTGGTTGCGTTGCCTTGGTCGTCTCCTGCATCAATCAGGAGCACTTTGTGGCCGGCAATGGCAAGTCTAGCTGCCAGGGGAGCACCACCAGGGCCGGAGCCGACGACGACATAGTCGTACTCGGCGGAGTCAACAGTAGTCGACTGTGTGGTACCATGAGCACCTCGCTGGTGGTGTATGTATTGATGCTGCGTGTCGTGACCTCTGTTATCACAGGAAGATCAGTCCATGTCCACAGCGGCTAAAGGAAGGCAGGGACCGGACTTACGCAGCTAAGACCGCAGAAAGAAGGGAAAAAAGGCCAAAGCCTTTGATTACGAGCATGTTTCCTATTATATGAATATAATCTGGAAGGCCCAACAACGAACAAAAAGAAAGAATGACTGAAAGTGAGTGAACAAGAACAATGAATGGAAGGCGATGCGCATCAGTCTTTAGATGCCCAGAAACCTTGTCCCTATTATACGGCGACCCTGCCTGCATCGAGTGTCTCGGCTATTTCATGCTCCCTCGACGGAGGACTCCATAAAGCATCTCGACAGTAGTCACGACGGAGATCGGCATCTGGCCGGCTTCTGGAGATACTTAGTTTTGGACTCCATCTCTAACGGTCGCGTTTGACAGGTGGGCTGAGTCCATCGAAATCACCGGATTGGCAAGTCTAGACACTGCCTTCAGCATTATCCTCGGTGGAGATGAAGTGCTTGGGGGGTCAGGAACATTCCGAGGCGATGTCACAAGCTTCATGACTTGGGAGGAGGACATTGCACAGCGGCGCAATGAACTGAATCGAGAGCACTCAATTTGGATAACTCAACCGAATAATCAGGGGCTGTTCAGGGCACGGTAAGTTCTAAGGTGTCTGGTTCATTTCGACAAGGTGGCGATCGACCATACAGACTCCGTCCGACATCGAAAGGGGCCTCTCCGCCGATTGGTTTCTAGATTTGCTTTCCTTTCCTTTTTTTCATCTCCTCGATAATAGTTAGTCTATGCAGGTCCCAGGGGAAGCGAAGACGGTTCCTGGCGGGACAGGGGCCGCAGGACGTGCGGGAAGCTTGGTCTCCCTTTCTGGACATCTTGGGAGAATCGTCGACAACGGCGAACCATACTATGGTCAACTATGGTACGGAAGAGGAACTCCGCCTGCTAGCCTTGTAATTTTCAGTACAAGGCCCGAGCCGTTGGGATCAACCATGCGAGCGAGACATGGGTTAAGGACAAGGACCACCCGTCTGGCGGGACCGCTGGAGCCAGTGGAGGGATTTTTCCGGCGTAAGTTCGTATCATGTGCCGATCAACCATCGCGATTAACATTTACCGAGACCAGAGCCGTCTGTCATAGTCCGTTTGACTCCAGTCCTTCCGTTTGTCCCCCGAAGGATTTATTGATCTTTATTTTCAGTGGTGGTCGCTCGTGAAGATGGGGCCGTCACGGCGGAAGCGGGGCCCCAGAGGAAAAGGCATTTGAACAATGTCTTTCTTGCCGTACTTCCAGGACGCATCTCGAGCGACGAAGAGGACATTCTTCGAGAAAGAGGACGATTATCGATATGGAAATATGCAGGTGCTAGGTTCCTGTTTCCCTTCTCGGAGAATGGTCAGAGTAGAATCCAGAGCAAAGGCCAGGACGATGGAAACTTCACGGGGAACGGAAGCAGCAAGTAATTACGAGATCCAGACTCAGAGCCGGCGGTTTCATGATTCATCCACACGTGCACTGACATGGCGATCAGCAAACGAGTCCACCGCAGTGCAGAAGAATCGATAGAACTGTATGGCGTGAAGTTGTGTCTGCGCTTTCTCGATAGCGTGTAATTTTATTAGATTTTTATTTCTCGCTATTGCTCTCGCAAGGTCGAGGATGCGAGGTGCAGAAAGTTCAATGATGGAATCATGGAAGAGCTGTGGAAAGTCAATTAACGAGAACGCAAGAATAAAAATAAATAAATTACTGTGTCGGGGAAAACAAAACCAAGAACAGACTGTGTGGAGTCTGGAGAAATTGGAAGCGAACCGCCAAACTCAATGGCGCTTAGCGTCTTAGTCAGCCTGTCAAACTGTCGGCTCCAACTGTCGATCTTCCAAGTTCCCACTCAGCAAGTGACAAGTTAGTCTACAACAACTCTTAGCAGGTTAGCATTAACCCAGTCCAGTAACGACTTATTGTGGCAAACAGGCAACTCCCTGGACGATCGTCAGTACGACGTTTACAATACAGCTTTCATGATTCGGCCTTTGGCACGCGGGACAAGCCCGTAATCATTACAACAGTTGAGTGGTTGACTCGTGAGTGACTGACTGGTCTTGGAAACAATCACACAGCATTAGGATTCATAGCTGATGGCTCAGCACTAAAACAGAAGTAGAAGAAGCTTTTCCTGCTCATGATGAAATAAATGTCCCGTGAAATGAAGGAAGAAAAAATACGTCGAATGAGTGAAAGAATGAGTGACAAGCCAACAAGAAAACGACCAAACCCCGCAGAAGTTCCTCCGGCGCTCCAAGATAGAGATTGCTCGACAATGATGGGAATATGACACAAAAAGAAAGTAGCAGCACATTATCACGGCGTATCAATTAATTATGACCGTGCGAGGTGGGCTTGACTCGAGTTGTCCATGTCCACCAGGGGCACGAAGTGAGATTTATCGTCGTCCTTTGGCTTCTGCAGGATGGCTCCGTCCAAGCGAGAGTTCGTGCCTCCCGATCGAGACACCGATCCATGCGAGTATCCTGTGGCGCCCTTGGTTGTGCCTCCGAACACGCTGGGGAAGGCTCGGCGCAGCAGTGAGCGCATCGCGGGCAGACACGCGCAGATCACTCCAACGTGGACTTCGATGGTACTCCAATACCCGAGCGGAACGTAATCCCCTGTGGCCGAATCTCGATTAGTCGCTTCACTTTACCGCAATGGTCCGGACGGACAAAACTCACATGTGAGATTATGGGTATTGGCGAACTCAACGAGCGTTTGCAGGCGCACGATACTGACCAAAGTCACGCTGTTTTTCTGCTCGTTAGCCTGGGTAGTCCGATCGCTAGTTAGTGGACGATGCTCACAAGATGCCAAGACTGAACATGCACATCACGAAGATTTTCTTGCGCATGGAAAGCGAAAGCTTGGCCAGCTCTCGCAGAGGTAGGGCCATGACGACGATATCCAGGAACATGTTGATCGCGGCAGCCGCCCATGCTTGCGCGTTGATGTTGTTGCATTTGAACGAGTGCTCGCCATCCCAGCGGTCCCAAGCGCCGTGAATCGGGTGGCATTGGAACACGGAGATCAGAACGAAGGCAATGAGGTAGCCGACGTTCAACGCGATGGTGACGTAGACCGCAATTCGGAATGAGCGCTTGGGGAAGATGCGCAGGTAGAAACACAAGATCGAGATCTTGGTCAGCGGAAGAATGCTGAGATACAGATCCTCGTCGTAGTAGTAGATCTGGCCATTCGTTAGTACTCCATCGGTGCGCTTCTGGCAAGTGGGAGACTAACATAAAGGATTTGAGTGATGTTGTCGAAGGGAACCGTCCACATATCCTTTCCGAGACCTAAATCGGCCACTGCATCCAGAAGTCAGTTGGCGAATCTTTGGGCGTCAAGGGATCGAGGAATACGTACAGACCACCGATAGCACCGTCATGGGAATCACGAGCGCCTGATGACAGACAGACAAGTCAGTGCTTGCTTTTCACAAATGACCGTCTCTCGAACGTACCATGGTCAGAATCATCGTGGCATCATCCCACCCAAATTCTCCTCCGAAGTATGGCAACCTGGCAACCAAGCGAAACAGAAACACGATAAAAGCAATGATGCCTCCAGCAAGACCTGCTCCGGAGACGGCTGCCGTTCGATCTCGGATAGGCGCGCCGCATGCCGTGGAAGTGATGTTTTTCGTTGCTGGACCATGTCAGTGGACGATTCAATCGATAGATTCGCCGAATTCTACATACTCAAAGCCTCCCGGATCGTGCAGCTGGTCCCTACACAGAGTTCCACGTTCGCATTCAACGTCGGATCGGTGCAAATGCACGTCTGGTTTGTCACGGCGCATGACGATTCGGAAATGCCAGTGACCAAACATGATAGCTGTCGACGTCTTCGTTAGCCTTCGACTGTCGGAGAGCGCACGGAATGGATGAGAATCCTACTGCACACTTGGGCAGTACAGCTGCCAATTCTGTCAAATCTGCCACAACCACGGTGGTGAAAAAGGCCGCTACCAGCACCCAAACGCCGAGCAACCTCATCTTGAAATGCTTCTAACGGGACATAAACCAAACGAATGACTAAATGGCAAAGAAACAACGGGGTTCTCTGATGGCTGGCGCAGAAGCACGAGAGAAAGGACCAAGTTCGGTTCGTGAACGCCTGGACCGATCTTATCTATATCTCCCACGAGCCTCCAGGATTCGGGTGGTCTTTTCCTTGTCAGATTACCGTGGGTAAGGTGTTTATCGCAAGCATGTTCGTCAGTCTGGAACCTGCGTGAGCGGGACGGATCGGCGCTTTTTTTCTTCTTGAATAACGCTTGGCGTTGACTTTTTTTGATTCTTCTTTGACTGCCGAGTATGTTGAATTGTGGCTGCTTGTTGCTTTTTCGTTTTTCCCCCTTCTATTTGCCCGTTGCATGACTAGCCCACTGATCAGCCATTGTCAGTCGCTGCACCAGTGAGCCTTACTGCCTAAGGTTGAAGCTGGCGGACTGAGGGACCCATCGCCCGAAATTTGAAAATTCTCCTTGGTGGACCAACTCGACTAACATGCAGAAAGTCCAGTCCGGTAAGTGTGGAAACTACTTCCACCCCTTTGAGGCATCGGAGGAGGTTTTCCGGTTGAGCGTCCCAACGGCAGACAATAGAACGGGTGGCGTTGGACTCAACTGACAACTGCCTGTTTGAGATTACGATCTGCCTTGATACCCCAGATCTGTCATGCAGTCCGGTAGTTTGTCTGTCTTTGACTTCTTTGAGAGCTGACGAGCAGGGGCTGACTGCATCTGCAGGGGGAAATCTAGTGCGAAGACTATCAATCTGCGAGAGACTCGATGTAGTGCCTATTGTCTCCTGGTAGCTTTTGATGACCAGAGCTAGTGCATCACCACAGGTTCTTCGCCTTCCGATGCCCTAATTCGATTGTCCCGGGCTACGTGGACTTTGAAGAGTCCAAAATCCCAATACCGTCCAAAATTGGGCGTCTTCCCTTTCTGCGACAGACTACAGTTCTTACCATCTCGCCCGATAGCGTCGGTGCGTACAATTGCATACCTCGCCAGTCACCACGAGTCTCCCACGAGTCTCCTTGGACTCCTTCCCGGATCGAACGACGCACGCCTTGTGTTTATTGGATGAACGGGATTCTTCTTCATGGCCAGCCGTTGTTGCAAAAGCCACCCCAACGTGATTGGATCGCGTACGACACCGAAAAAAGCCACCTTTTACCTCGTGGGGAAATTGACACCAGATCAATGGAATCAAGCGCCCCGAGCGTTCATTTTGCATCCCCTGCCAGATGCCGTGCTATAAAAGGTGATCTTATTGATTGTTTCTCCGTGTCTAACTTTCAACTTGGGAGTCGGGACTTCAACGGCTGCCACGCAACGGTCTTGCAGGGATTCCAGAAGCAGCGCCAGTCTTTCCATTGTTCCGCACCCAATCGCGACCACCGAACGTCATACTTGACCAAGGCAAGTCTCATGGATCATGATCCTGGCCAAGAGAGGCGGCTCCCGCACAGGCTCAGGGTTCGTTTGATTCGTGAAGCATTCTATCGAGATACTGAAATCGGGAATTTCTCCGATGGATGCTAGTGCTCAGTGCGGAAAATTACTAGATTGCGTTCAATGCGTTGAGGATAAGACCTGACGGTGGTTTGATTAAGTATCTCTGCGCTCTACGCCGTGCAGTCAGACGGTAGTCATGGTACTCCGTAACTAATTACCTAATTTACCAGGGGATCAATACGTTCCCGTTCCTGGCTACTTCGAGTTTAGCTTGCTGGTATTTAACTGTCGTACGGAGTACCGCTAACGCATCCTGTCCAGTGTCCACTTTTCGTGGAGACGCGACGGCGCCGAGACCGGCGTTGCGATCGACAGTCCTAGCGCAACGAATGCTCCACTTTACATTTACAACTGACTGATTGTTTGATGAGGGACCACCTTCCACTTCCACCTTCTCTATCCAATTCCATTATTCCAGGCTCTGCGAGCCTCGAGGACTTGAGTGGAGCTCGCCAGATAGCAAGATTCTGCAATCTACACGCAAAAGCGAGTCTCCTTCTACTTCCTGAACAAGTAGCACTCATGCTGGCGACGCATGCGCAGGACTTGCGTCAGATAAGAGTCCATCATCATGGAATCATATCACACTCAAGAGTCAGGAGTCAGGAGTATTCGTGACGATACATCGGACTATCGACAGATTAGTCAAACGTAAGTTCTGGACTCAGTAGAATCCTTTCGAGGGCATCTTGGAAGACGTATAACTTTCAATAAGTAATGCAACTACTTATGTACCCAAACCTAAGCTCTAACTCGTTCTCCAGTGACTCCAGTGACCAGTCGGACTCAGATCCAAAGTCAACCGGGCCAAGTCTGAAGAGGAAGCTAAAAGAATGCACATCACCCTTGCTGGGCCTGAGCAAATGAACCCCGACTCTCTTTTTAGCCATCAAGGACGCCTGCGAGCCGAGAGCCCCATCCATCGAGGTTCCGCCAGATTCCAAGCGACGACTCAGGGACGAGCGTTTACCAAGCCGAGGTTGTCGATCGCTTCGTTTCATTTATCGTCGACGATAAATGATGTTTGCGATCCGTAGATTTGGTTGTAGATTTGTTGTATTTCCATCAAGTGCGCAAGCATCTTGAACTTGCCTCTGCTTCTTGCATTCGTTCAATTGAGTTCGATCGAACTCATCCATTCGTTCTTTTCGATACACGCAGAGTCCAGACCAGTCACTCCTTTTCTGGCTGGTTGAACCTAAAAAGACACTCGTTTTTGAAACGCGATCATCTCGAAACTTCGACACAGACAATGAAGTTGAACGTACCCTTGGCCCTCACGCTGGGCGCCTCTCTCGCCGCCGCGTTCCCGACCGCCGAGAACCTGCACAAGTTGACCGGAGGAGGGGATGCAGCAGCCGTGAAGAGATGTCCTTTTGCGAATATCCCCGACGGCGTGCAGCCTCAACATGACAAGCGATTCCTGGTGGATTCGATGCGCAAGCCGATTGACAGTATGTGTGGCGTTGGCCCGGGTCGTGGTGAATGAATGGTTGAGTAACGCGTGTGCGACTTAGTTACCGGCGAACATGCCTTCCAGCCTCCCAAGGAGGGTGACCAGCGTGGGCCCTGTCCGGGATTGAATGCGCTGGCGAACCATGGGTATATCCCTCGCAACGGCATTGTTTCGGTAGGTGTGGAGATGTCGAGAGGATGAGTGGATCGGGCTGATCGATGTGCGATTCTCCCCAGTTCGTCGATGTGGTTGCGTCGATTAACGAGGGTATGTATGCATCTGTCCAAGACACAGGTATGACTTTTCTTCTGACCAGGCGACAATAGTCTACGGAATGGGCGTCGACCTCGCCACCATCCTCGGAATCATGGGAACCGTCTGGACGGGAAGTCCCATCGCCCTCGAGCCGGGCTTCTCCATTGGAGGCCCCTCGACGGCGGTCAGCAACCTGCTGAACAACCTGGGTGGTCTGCTGGGTATATATCTCATATCTCTCTCTGATCGTTGTCGATGATAGCATCACCATGTTGACCAAGAGACACAAGGAACCCCCCAGGGCCTCAACGGCTCCCACAACTTCATCGAATCCGACTCCTCCCTGACCCGCGACGACCTCTACATGACCGGCAACGCGCACAGCCTCAACATGACCAAGTTCATGCAGTGGTACGGCATGTCCGAGGACGGCACCTTCAGCATGGACCTGCAGGCCCAGCGGGCCGCGGAACGCATGGACGAGAGCATCGCCACGAACCCCAACTTCTACTACGGTCCCGTTACCGGGCTCATCGCGCGCAACGCCGGATACATCTTTTCCGGCCGCTTGTTTAGGAACCATTCGGTGGAGAACCCGGAGGGCGTGCTGAGTGAGCTTTCTCTTTTCCTGGGGAAAACCCCTAAAAAAGAGGGAAGATAATGCTAATGCTAATGCACGACAGCCAAGGAAATCGTCAAGAACTTCTTCGCCATCTACGGCGACGACGACGACCACCTGACCTACCGCGAGGGATGGGAGCGCATCCCCGAGAACTGGTACAAGACCCCCGTCGACTACGGCCTCGTGCAGCTGAACCTGGACACGGTGGATTTCATGCTGAAGTATCCCCAGCTTGGAAGGTATGCATGCCTATGCCCTTACCGTGACATCTCGATATAGGGAATCTTCATATTAATGATATGATGTTTCTGAAACAGCATCGGCGGCAACACCGGCACCGTGAACAGCTTCACGGGCGTCGACCTCTCCGACCTGACCGGCGGCGTGCTCAACCTGACCACGCTGCTGCAGAAGAACAACCTGCTCTGCTTCGTCTTCGAGGTGCTCAAGTTCGCCAGCCCCAACGCGCTCGCGGGCCTGTACAAGACCCTCGGCGTGCCGCTGAAGATGATCACCGACGTCCTCGCGGCGCCGCTGGTGGATCTGGCGTGCCCGGCCTTGGAGGATTTGCAGATGGGCGGCAAGCCGTTCTGGGAGGCCATCCAAGAGAATTTCCCGGGTGCGCGGATGAGTGGGGGGTCTTTCTAGGAGGTCATCGCGGACTTAGCGAAGATTGTGGTTGTGGTTGTGGTTGTGGTTGCACATGGTGTGCTTTGTAGGTGTAGACAGTGATAGTGGCGGTACAATCAGTATATAGTATATATTCTATATATTGAATTGATTGAGTCGGGATCATTGTAGAACAACCTATTATCATACGAGATGCAGACCGATCTAGAAATAACTATCGGCTGAGCTTTGCTTTATTTCAAGAGTTCAGCGGGAAGCTAGCTAAGCCCTATAGTTCCTCTGATATAGTGTTAGTCCTCACAGTAGTAAATTGGGTCATATTACAACCATACTGAGTGACTGAGGTCAGCATTTCAAATAACATTCTAAAAACAAAATCCAGTATTCAGCTGGCTAAATAAAACCCCAACCACAAATGACTTCGCCCCGTGGCGTTTCTTACTCGACGAGTCGACATGAATAGTTGGAGGCAGTGAGTGGAATGGACCAATCGTCGGTTGGTCCTTAGGGTTTAGTTCGTATTGATGTTGGTGTGTTATTGTTATCGTCGGTGTTGGCGAGCTGCGGTGAGATGGATGCTATTCTTATGGTAGGGAAGATGGAAATAGCATATGGGTTTATGGGAAGGAAGGATTAATTAATATAAAAAGGAGGGAAGTCCGGTTGAAATTGTGGTGTTGTCACTACAGAATCAAGCAAACCCTCTCTTAACTACAATACTTATATCGAATCATTATCTATTATACATTGTTCAAAATGAAATCCACCATCTTCGCCAGCCTATTCACCTCCTTCCTCATCACCCATGCCTCTACCTCTCCCACTCCCACCTCCACCTTCGTCCCTGATTCTCCCCCCATCCAAACCGTAACAGTAGGCGGCGGCACCTCGCTAACCTTCCACCCGCCTCTCCTGCAACATGTGGCGCAGGGCAGCCGCGTGCACTTCGACTTCCTCGGCCGAAACCACACCCTGACCGAGTCCTCCTTCGACATGCCCTGCACCAAGCTGGTCGGCACCGACGTCGATACCGACTTTAATAATGTCAATCTGGACGATATCCCCAACTTCCACCCCTTCGACTATACCTTTGCCAGCGACGAGCCGCGGTTTTTTTACTGCAAGCAGGGGGCGAGAACGGTTAATGCGCACTGTGGGAGGGGGATGGTGTTTGCGGTTAATGTGGATTGGGAGACTTTTTATGAGTTTCAGGAGAGGGCGGAGATGACTTTGTCTTAGAAGACAGGGGAGATCTGGAACTATGGAACATCCATGGATGAGGACCTGGTTTGGTTTGTTTTGTCTTTTCGTTTTGTCTTTTCGTTTTGTCTTTATAGCTCTTATCATAGCGCAATGGCAGAGTGTTCAGTTCATACCTATACGGAGTACCTCTCGATGCACGTGGCAGCCACGTGCACAATCAGTCAGGTGATCCAATATATGGAAGGAGCAATAGATCTACATCTGTTTAGTCTAGACTCTATATAGAATCCACGTCATGGCTCCATTCAATAACATGTTGGAGCCTGCAGGTTCCATGCATCTCCGTTTACTCAGCCTACTGCCTGCATGGCTTCTTCCTGCATAGCTACTTCTTACATGCATGGCTTCTTCCTATGTCTTCCAGCATGTTCCATACCTTCATTCATTCTTTATACTTGCTGTGCAGCTCTTTAAGATAGATGCATCTCTTAGAGATGCACGCAGCTCGCTTAGGACGCTCTTTATAGGGATTCTAATATATATACTAGATTATTACCTTTAGAGTATCTATATTAATCATCTTTATTTATTATTATTTATAGATAGCGTTTATTATAGAGTTCTTTTAGCTTCGTCCTTTCTTACTTTCCTTTGTCACAGGCTATGGCCTGGGCTGCGGTTGTCGGCCATGCCCTCAACCATAGAACATTCTAGAAGAATCATCGGGGAGAGAATGGAACACAGTGGAAGTTTAGCAACATGTATATAAGAAGGAGAGGGAGATGTATCTTCTTATTTCTCTCCCCAAGTTTGCGATATTCGTTAATACAGGATTGCCAGTTGAAAACAATACTGCCTACGCCCGTCA
>JAPDKU010000142.1:0-36571 GCA_027569715.1 Hamigera avellanea
TCGGACCTGAGTCGAACCTGATGGAACCGCGACCCGACTCAGGTCCCAAAACTTGGAACCTGAGAACCTCAGGTTCAGGCTCGAGGTTCCCACCTTTGGAACCTGAGTCGGACCAGTTCGAGGCCTAGTCCCCAGTTGGTCAAAATTGTTGATTCGTGGGAAATGAAAGAAGGAATGGTCATAGATCACGATACACAACATAAATGAACAACAGAAATGGAAATAAACTTTTCAGACTATAGTTGATCTCGCTTTCATTTCAGTCGAATATTGAAAGCCATTATATACACTCTGCAGTAATGAATGCGTAACCGAGCTCCTTGAGGGTTGCCATGCTGTTTGCTATTTCAAGCAACTTTTCACCAACCTCATTCTCGAGCGACAGAGCCTTTTGCTCGAAGAATTTGCAGACAGGCCGAACATTATCTCTAATGTCGGTAAATTCAATGACCTTGAAATGGGTCTCGCGGAGAAGATCTTGGAGATCCTCACCAGAGGGCATTGGGGGAACTTGGAAGAGCTCATGGAAACGCGAAAGCGCTTCTGGGTTGGGACAGTCGGAGTCTAGAAACAGGTCTGCGATGGCAAGTCGGCTGCCGGGTCGAAGAACTCTCGCGATGTTCATAAGTGCGGTCCGTCTGTCATCCATGTGCACCAGCGACTCGATGGCATAGGCGCCATCGAAGGAGGAATCAGAAAATGGCAGATCCATGGCATTGGCAAACTGGTAGTTTACCTGGCCAGCCTTGACGTTGCTTTCGTACTGTGCTCGAGCAACCTCGATCTGGTGGTTGCTGACGGTGATGCCAGTAACATGAACATCATGTGTTGTGGCGATTTGAATGGCAGATTTACCAGTGCCACAGCCTACATCAAGTATGTGTTGACCCTTTGAGGAGGAAAGTCGCTCGCCAACCTCACGGGTCATCCGCTCAGTGGCTACCTCCATTGTATCCTGGCTTTCAGGGTCTTCCCAATAACCGACATGGATGAAGCCTGCCATCACATCTGTGAGAAGACTGGTGTACTCATCGTACATGGCGCCGACGTCGGCAGGGCTTGGTTGAAGAGTCATTTCTAGATGAACTTTGAGGAAACACCGAAGATAATCGGCGAGAAATTGGAACGAATGTGCCCGGGAAAAGAAGACAGGAGAATTGCAACCTCACATCATGAGTGATTTTTCAACTTTTATAGTCTGCATGTCAGACGGACCTCCTACTATCCCGTTCCGTCTTATGAGAAACAAAAAGCTCATGTACTTTGTGGTTGGTTCCTTGGGTACATTGCCTGGCCACGATTCTCACTACCCACTTGGCTGCATATGCATAGCCTCGCCCACCAGGGTAACTTACTAGATAATACAAGGTACGTAAAAAGTCGTTGTACAAAAATGGAATTTATGCAGGTAGGTGGATAATCTTCTTCAATTGCGAGGAAGTGTAGGAATGAACCAGGGGCAAAAGGAACTTGGCATGCAACAAATCTCTGTTAGAGGAAACCTGGCAGATACCGGTTACATTGTTGTACATGGGTAGAGAAAGCCTCGTCAGGATAGCATATAAATACAGAGTCTCACCTAGAAGAATGATTGGAAAGCAGTGTACTCCGGTGGCGGCGGGAATCAGCGACATACCCACTCACATTACTCTTTACCGTCATGGAGAATTGGGATGTCAACACGCCTCGAATTTTGCTTACCAACGCCACACTTCTACTCGGAGCTACTGCAATAGGGCAATATGGGTGGATGAACGGCATCTTTTCCAGTGGAATTCCATCGGGTCTGCCAAAAAAAGCATTAGGATGGCACATCCTAGGCATTTACGGCAGTATGATCATATACTGAGCATTCTTCCATCGTTTGTCACATTTTCCGGGGCCCTTCCTGGCAAGGCCTTCAAACTTTTATGGGATTTTATTGGGGTTGCCTCACATGACGACCACACTGCGGATGAGGCTTCCACCGATCCAGAGCCTTACTGCGGGGTTCTATCCTCCTGCAACTGCCCCACGAGAGTCAGTCGCTCGCCTTCGCAAGTTGCTCGTCACCTCTCACGCAGTCAAGTCTCGATTTTCCCACCCACTATCCCTCTGTACATAGAAGCATAGATCCATTGCAATGTACAGACAGTCAGACACTTTGCCTCCCCACAGGGAGCGCGGACGGGGCCCTCTCTGACGCTACGGTCTAACGCATTTACGCGTAAGACCGCAGCGACAGGTGACCCGTTGCGGCCAAACTATACACACACTGTCCCTTTTGATTGCGTGAGGTCACCAATAAACGTTACAATTTTATCTGCAAGAAAGCTGCATTTGTATGAGGAGACTGAGTAGCTCCATAAACAATATGGAGATTTCGTGCTG
This sequence comes from Hamigera avellanea, assembly GCA_027569715.1. Lineage (NCBI taxonomy): Eukaryota > Fungi > Ascomycota > Eurotiomycetes > Eurotiales > Aspergillaceae > Hamigera > Hamigera avellanea. The sequence goes on from JAPDKU010000142.1 coordinate 2,371, forward strand.
CTAAGTAATTCCATTGCGTGCTTTTTCTGAGATCCACCTTCTGTGCCAATTTAAGCTGATAGAATCCTGTTCGTGAACCTATAGTACCAACAGAGCTATCAATACTGGATCCACACGTAGTAATGGCTGTTTACAGCTCCCATGCGAAGGTCTTTTATGGGGTCTGGTATTCGGTCCTGGAACCGCGCGTGTCTCTTCAGGTGACCCGGGATAAACCGGAGCACGTCTGGGATCAAGCATTTAGCTCTCAATGTATGCTTTTCTTCTATCCAGAGTATTCTGGCATCTTGGTTTAATTAACATGACAAGCCCTGCGTGAGTATGAGCCACGTGTTTCCCTCTACACCGACCTACTCATTCAGGGCGTTGAAACCCAATTGGGTAGCGCCATTGGTATGTCTATATGGTTCAACTACTACAGTTTCGATTTCATGGGAGATTTATCATTCGGAAACCGTTCAACATGCTTGTTACCGGCAGCGGTGGTGATATTGTGAAGCAAATGCATGCTAATATGAAAAGTGTCGGGCTGTCTAGCCATCTTATGTCACAGGCTATGGCCTGGGCTGTGGTTGTCGGCCATGCTCTCAACCATAGAACATTATAGAAGAACAATCGTGAAGAGGATGGAACATAGCGGAAGCTTCGGAACACGTATATAAGAAGGAGAGGGAGATGTATCTTCCTATTTCTCTCTCCAAGTTTGCGATATTCGTTAATACAGGATTGCCAGTTGGAAACAATACTGCCTACGCCCGTCACATCTTACATGGCTATTCCCCCTTTTCAAGAAGATACCCGGACTAAACTCGGAGCATGTCAAACTTTGGGCGTGGGTTTATGACTGTGTGGACGAAAGAAGAAATGTACGCAAGATAGGAACTTGGTCGAGAGCGGTATTAATACTAAAGTCAAATCATAGAGTTCTCCAACGCACCGTGATGTGCTCTCATGGATTCTCAAGACATATGAAGAGGTTCCGCAGACCATGCGGGATAGTATCAATTTTGCCGCTGACGCAACTGGCGTAAACCTAATTGTTGTAGCAGGGAGGTAAGAGGGTTTTCCTCGTTTTTCCTTTTTCAAGCGTCCAGCTCGCATGAAACAGATCGTCGTTGACAATTTGCTCAGTGGCACAACGGCAGCTACATTGACCAACATTTTCTTTCATCTAACTGCAGATAAAGACTTGTGTTGTAAGTTGCGGCAAGAAGTGGACTCGTTACCCGATCGGAGCTATGAAACGGTAGCGAATATGAAGCTACCATTCCCGTAAGCGTACAGTCATTCCTTTACCGTCTGATACGGAAGACTATCTCACTATTCCTAATCAGGAATTTGCTGGGCAAGAATCGTCTAGATATCTTCCCTCCCACTGACTTAAATACACTCCTTAGACAGATTATAAAAAGTTAGAGATCATATACTTTAGTATTCGAATATATCGCTCATTTTGCTCTGATCCTTGACAGACCGTACGATCCGTCGTTTCCGGTTCGCATGCTGCTTAGCTAGTAGAATTGACCCACCAGCTCTGACAATGAAACACTTTGATTGCATCCCCTCGTTCCATCTGGATTTCAGCGCCAGAGTCCCCCGGGAGGTATCTTTGTCAGCAGTACTTAACTAGTTAGTTAACGTAATCCACTACCGAGCGGCACACACCATCGAGCGGCACACGATTTTTACCAAAATTAACAAACTAGGAAATCTTCTACTACCAGGCCTGGGAGTAGTGCGTTTAGTGTAGTGTGAGAGGTCCACACTACACCATACTTGGCGCCAAAATGTCCATACTACACTACTGGCCTAGATAGTCACTCGTTTGAGAAGGGCAAGACCTTCAATGATTTTTCAACCGTACATGTAACGGGCGATGCCCGATAGGCGCATGTTGTGGCTATCACGCCACAACTTGAGATCACACCACAACTCAACTCGAATACCGAGACCCGAATGGTGCTGAAGATTGTTATAAGGACTTGTCTTCATCAAGTCTTCTAGTTTTTCTTCTTTCCTCAGCGATATCTTCTGTATGCTAGTCTTATATAGATTTAGCAACACGGGACTGAGCCCGTTTCAATACATATAGATTTCTAGCGTATTCCGAACTCACATCGGTATTGTGGATTTTGACAACTACACTACACTGAAATACACCAGTGTCACTACACTGAACACACTACTTTGTTACTAAGCAGAATTCTTATGGCAACCAGATTATTTGGTCTATTTCCATTCGATTACCTGATTTCGATCCCATTGCTTCAAGCATGGTGCTGCACCTATGATATCTGCTTTGAGGCACCCCCTATCTGGTCGGACCATTCTTCGGACTTCCTGTACTGCTGAATATTCTTTCTGGCTCCGCACTCATTGCTGGAATGGCAAACAAGTCCAAGGCAAAACTTGCAAGATGCGGCCATACCAAGCGCCTGTCGTACCAGTACGCAACTGGATCATCTATATTCTTCTCCCTTGGTAGCTTCTGCCACTCAGCATACTCATCAGTGAGTTCTAGCTCCTCTTCATCACTACTGGTGTGAAACTCTTTGTCACGGGCTAGAGTGTCCCCTACGGACCTTTACCACTAGCCTCCCTTACGGTCGCGATGGAACGAAGTGGAATTGCTAAAGAGAGAGAAAACTAGATACAGGCTGTCGTCGCGTTAAGGTGACACGGCGGCAGACTAACAGGGAACCACGTGACCACAGCCGCATACACAATGCGGTGCGTGTCATGGGGTCAACCCATGACACAAAGTCGTGGTGCCAACTGGACAGACCGCTAGTTGCTAAAATACATGCAAAATATCATTAAAAATAGCTGTACGAAAAAATGTTTTCATTCCGTGCTTACAGACATATGGGCATTTTCTCTAGCAAGTTACAGAATGCAACTGGCTCACATGTGTCCATTCTCATGCGCAGATATTCATGCACTAGCGCTTCGGATCCCTACCGAATCCTTCTGACCCCACCCTCCCTGCAGTACTAGTCCATACGAGGTTATATGGCGCTATACCATACCGTACAGCCTCATACCGGCCTTTGTTTTGGACCGATTCCTTTGCACGGAATGAAACTTGTTTTCGCTTCCCCTGAGTCTCCTGGCCGATCCACCGCTCACGCAAGGCCCAAGCCGCTGCGAGTGTTGCCCCTGGACCGATGAAAAGCCACCCAAGCATCAAGTAACCAGCCACCCGCCAGGACTGCAGGATCTGACAATGCATCAGTTCGTGCCAGGCAAGCGTCAACATGGCCGCAAAAGTAAGCACATAGTCGATCTGCAAGAACTTAAGCACGAGTTGCGCGGCCCATACTGGCCTTGCGGCCTGACTGGCATGACGCACCGTTCCGGTGTGGTCCGCGAGGTTGATACTGATGTACCACAGGTGGCCAACTACCCCCACAACCCCCGCCACGACATATTGGAGGTTCGATTTCGGGCCGGTCCGTATGGGGCTGAAGGATCTACCCCTCTTGCTGCTTATGGTTCTTAGCAGATATGTTGTCAGACACACACACAGTGGGTAAAGAGTAAAGGCCAGAATCCCCCAGATCTGCAGCCCGAGACCCCACTGGAATGGGTCAAATGTCAGCACGGCCGGGATCCCATAACCGATAAGCACGCTGATCACTACGCAAGTGGAGTGACCAGTAAGAGCCACGACTCGCCTAGAATCGGATTTTCGCGCTAAACAAATCCCATAGAGAGGACACATCACCGCCGAGGTCGCCAGCTGGGAGAACAGCCCCCACGAAGTTGAGCTAGAGATGCGTTAGCCCGTATTCCGAAGTTTGAAACCTCATGCCATGCCAAGCAAGCATGAGACAGCAAATTGGTAAACCCACTATCGTGCCAGGCTCCCTGGTACCGCTCGAAATTCCTCCGTAAGCAGGATGATGGGGATAGCAAAAACATTTGCCAAGAACTGCGCCATGAAGAGGCGTCCCGCGGAGAATATAGGCTCGCGGCCAACGACCGGGAGATTGAAGGCCACCATGGACATGAGGCCACGATCCAGACGTGGAAAATGGTCTAATCCGGGAATACGTGTGGAAGGATGTCTGCTAACGATGACATCCATCTCTTCGAATCCCTCATTCCAAGCAAAGACACCCCAAACCCCCACCACCGCGGCGATGGCGAGGCTGACGAAGATGATGGTAGTTGGACGAAGCATGGTTGGGGGCAAGATAATGGAGACGGTTGATGTCTGAAGCGGATAGCGTATCGGTTGGGAAATGTGTACACTGTAACCACACACAAGGAATATCATTCCTCACCCTGCGTCTAGTTCCATCTAAATAGCACTGGGGCAGTGCTATGGATTCGCCCTTCCTTCCCGAATAGGTACGGTACACGCAGTAAGCTGCATCATGATCCACAGTCATCATTAGATCAGGACAGGTTTACTCGAGAAATACCGTACCTGTGGAAATATGAAGGGATCCACTGGGTAAGATATTTCCAAATTGTGAGCTTTCGAGGGGAATGAAAGAGAAGACGAGTTGACCCTTCAATCTCGCGCCAGGTTATCTTTTTTTTTTCTCGCGACCATGTACGACGTGATAGTCATCGGTGCGGGTAGGTACCTCCCAGCAAAGTCATTTCCTAAAGCTCTCACTGATCTGTTTCCATTATTGCAGGGTGGTGCGGGCTCGTAGCCGCCAAAACATATCTTCAAGTATGTCCTGATGCGCGGGTCCTCATTGTCGATGGTGATTCCAGTATCGGCGGCACTTGGAGCAAAGAACGGCTCTATCCACATCTTGTCGCTGAGGCACATCACGGTCTTTTTGAGTTCTCGGATCTTCCAATGAGTGGTGACAGCGTTCTACCTGATGGAAGAATCCCAAGTGCGGCGGTCCATGCCTACCTTGTGGAGTATGCAACGGAAAACAACCTCATCGACCGTATCCGACTCAATACTTGGATCGAAAATATACGGCGCGAGCCCATAGCATTTGCTGATGACGGGAGTCTCCACTGGACAGTCACGGTGGCTGGCTCGCAAGAACGACTCCAAACCAAGAAAATTATCATCGCAACGGGGTTGACATCGGAACCGCTCATCCCGTCTCTTCCGGACCGTCATGAATTCGAGGGCGAGGTGCTGCATAGCAAGGCACTGGGTCATCCGCGAACCGTTGATCGGATTTCGGACCCGTCTGTTCGCCATGTTGTCGTCTATGGAGGCTCCAAGTCCGCTTTTGACGCGGTGTATCTGTTGCTGCGCGCTGGGAAGACGGTGGACTGGGTGATCCGAGATGAAGGTGGAGGGCCCTCGATGATGACGCCGCTCTCAATCCTGGATCAGCCAAGCTTCAGACTCAATAATAGTCGCATTTTGCCTCTCTTCTCACCGCATCCATTTGAACCCCCAGGGGAACCTTCTTGGTGGCGACGAGTGGTTCACCATCGTGCCGGGCGATGGGCACAATTCATTGTCATCATTTTTTGGCGCGTCATGGCCTATCTGCTCCAACGCCCGTGGGGATATACCGCGAGCACCAATGGAAAACGTCTCAAGCCTCTTCTGGGCCTAGACAGTCTCTTCTGGAGTCCCGCGACACTGGGGGTAATGACACACCCAGAGTTGTGGGATGAAATCCATTCTGGGAAGCGAGTGAAAATACACAGAGAAGCCATCACAGGTCTTGGGAGAGACAAGCGCGTCATCATGAGCAGCGGGTGTGAGTTGTCTGCGGATTTGGTGGTGTGCGCCACTGGGTGGCATGCTCGACATTCGTTCTTCGCGCCGGAGGATCAGCTGGCCATAGGATTGCCATCAAACGCGTCGTTTGATCCCGAGTCCCAAAATAAATGGATCGATCTTCAGCGCACAGCGGATCGGAATATCATAGAGGAGCTGCCACTCCTCCAAAAGAGTCCAATTCCTCCGCCTCCACTTCGGTGCGAGGATGACTATCATCTCTACCGCTTTATCGCACCCAGTAGTGAGGCCCCATCCCATGAACGATCCATAGCCTTTGTTGGATTTCTTCGCACGGCCGGTGCACCAATCGTCTACGAGGCTCAGTCCCTATGGGCAACTGCCTATTTGACGGGGGCATTAGAAGTGCCGGAGGCACCACAGCGTGAGCGTGAGATCGCTCGAACTAATGCCTGGATTCGTCGTCGATATATTTGTGGACGCAAAGTGCCTTTTGCGTTGTTTGACTTTCTTCCGGTAAATATCATCGCCGTCAATCCTCCAACTCGAACGCTAATTTCATGGACAGTATGTAGATATGCTCTATCGCGATTTAGAGATTAATTCCCACCGAAAGCCAAATCCGATAGCTGAAACCTGTGGTCTCTATCGGCCGCAGGATTTTCGGGGCGTGGTGTCCGAGTGGTTGGCTAGCCAACGAGCGAAGGAGAAGGCCTTGAAAATGTAGTTGACAAGAGCTAGGAAGGCACATCTGTCATAGAACGGTTCTGCTGTAGTGGAATTCTACTGGGAAACTTTCGAGGTCATACAAAGAAACACTTCAATAAAATGATCTCCGTTTGCATTTTTATTCTCCTAGTAATTGTCCTGGCTTCTACACCCGGAACACTAGCTTACCACCACGCACTTGAGAGTCTCGCAACTGCCGCAATCCTCCGAGGACTCCATCCAGGCCACCCTCACCAATGATTATTCGATGTGTCTGGATACGACCCTGGTCCAAGAGTTCCTGCACCAAGGCCCACCACCGACGGCCAAATTCTGCATCCGCCATGTTTGCCGGGAAGTGGGTGGCACCCATGCCCCAGTCTTCGCCAAAAACTGTATAGGCCATTGTCGCGGTGCTAGTCACATCTGGCCGGGGACATCTGATTGGAAGCAGGGAGGCGTAGTGACAACCGTCTCCAGTGGACAGTGCATCGCCACAAAACCGTGCACTCGATGGGATCGATACCGTATCCCAGGCTTTCAGTAGGGGCTTGCCCATACTTTGAATGTAATTTTGAATTTCCTCAACGGCTTCTCCACCATCAGCGTAATCGAAGACCGCCACGGCTCCCAGCTTCTCCGCCAAGTCAAAGTGGTCTGGGGAGCAGACAGCCAGGGGGGCGAAGCCCGAGAGCTTTGCAAATTGGATACCCAAAACCCCAGACGCTGTTGATGCCCCATAAACAAGAATTGGCTGCTTCTCATGGCTCGCTGCTTCCCCGCCTTCTTTTACGGAGAAAGGGAAGGGGAGTAGAAGGGTCTGATAAAGCCCTTGTCCCACCGAGGTGATGCCCACTCCCAGGGTTGCGGCCTCCTCGAAGCTCATGTTCTCTGGAATGTGAATCTGAATGTCGGCTTTGGCCACAATGTACTCGGCAAAAGCCCCATCTTGGGGTTCTTGGGAGTTACCTCCGTGCACGAACCCAGCGACGCGATCGCCAGCCTGGAAGTGTGACTGGACGCCGGGCCCGACTTTCTCGACAATACCCGCATAGTCACAGCCAAACAGGATCCCAGGCTTTTGAGTGACCTCAATATGCTTCCAGTCGGTGGGATTCAATGCTACTGCTTTTGTTTTAATGAGCAGATACCCATCCCGTATAGAGGGAAGCGGTCGGTCATGGACGAGGGCCGCTTGCCCGGGGCCGGTGCTGATAATGGCCTGCATTCTCACGGGGTATTGGGGGAGAAGAAAGGATACACGAGCACACTTCAGCATGAATCTTGCCCGATTATTTGTAGGATTTAGACTGCGCCTCTCCCGGGCCTGCTACCCATCTCATCCTAGTGCTGACTGGACTCGCTCCACTTCCAATCTTGGATCAGCTACATATACAGAAGAATACCGTTGTATATTTTGATACGTAATTTGTATTTATTATCCAAGTGGGTCAGCCCCTTCGCCCCCAGTTTCTGTGTCATACTTCTCACGAGGGTAAACTATCCAAGAGGCCACCAGTTCTCGTTCGGCTTTTCTTCTTGCTCTTCTTTTCTATCTGAAAGACCAACGTATGCTGAGAATATATATCGGTCGAGCACCGCCTTGAATTTCAGCAGACAACAATGTATTCTACCAAAGGTCATGCACGAGTAGATTCGGGCGTATTTCCCTCTACTTCATCGCTTGATGATGCCATTCTCCCGGCGCTTTCCGCGTCCATCACTCTCCCCGCACACTTGCATCTACTGGCAAAAGCATATGGAATCCCAGAATCTGACATCGTCCAGCTAGCCTGGGCCTTAGTTCTGAGTTCCTTTTTGGGGACATCATCTGTACGCTGGAGCACAGTCAACTACCCAAAGCAGGGCACAGATAGAAGCGCTCATACTGCCAAATGGGAGTATCTTGAACTGGATGAACATCAAGCCATCAGCTGGGTGCTTCGGAAGTGGCAGGATCCATCTGTGCATCGATATCTGTCACTTGATGAGCTGCCAGGAGACAAGCACCAGATACCTGCCATAATGATGGTGGTCGTGGAAGAATACCCCTTTCTTCAGACACCAACCCCGATTGGGTCTAAGGTAAGTGAGACCTCGAGCACCGCAATAAAGGCGAACGGAGCTGATCATTACGGCATCCAATAGATGGGGATGGGGATGTGCTTCCATCCATCGACGGAGCAGCCCTGGCTCCGTGTCATCTGGAATCCAGAAGCAATGTTAGCAAGTTACGCGTTCCATCTCACTCGAGCTTTGGAGAGTGCGCTCCATGCCATCTTCCTAACGCCACATGTGGAAGTTGGCAATCTCAACCTCTTCAGCATCTGGGATCACCAGCAAATCCTGCAATGGAACTCCCATTACCCCAAAGCAACCGATCGTCTCGTGCACGAAATGTTCAAGGACTTGGTTGAAGCGAGCCCGGAGGCCAACGCAGTAGCCGCGTGGGACGGTGAACTGACGTACCGGGAACTTGATCGCCTCTCATCCCGGTTAGCTGGAACATTGCAGAGTGAGTTCGGTGTCGTACCGGAGACTATCGTTGTACTCTGCTTTGAGAAGTCGGTCTGGGCGATTGTGGCTATGTTGGCCGTAGTCAAAGCAGGAGGCGCCTTCTTGCACGTTGATCCCCAGCACCCGGCTGTCCGACACCAGGCTATGGTTAAGAAAACAGCCGCGCAAGTGCTGCTTTGCTCTGAACAGACACGCAACATAATATCGAGATCTGTCCCTGAATGTGTGTCTATGGTGATTGATCGCAAAACATTCTCTGTTGAGCCAGATCACGCGCAGCAAGAGACCGTAATCTCATTTCAGAATCTAAGTCCCAGAAATGCTGCTTATGTTGTTTGCACATCAGGCAGCACGGGCACCCCGAAGGCCATCGTTGTTGAGCATGCTTCGTTGTCCACTAGCGTAGACGCTCAGGCCAACGCTATGGAGATCATGCCTGGATCGCGCGTACTGCAATATGCAGCCTATACATTCGATGTCAGTGTCGGTGACATTTTCACGGCCCTGACTCACGGCGCGTGTATATGTATCCCCTCTAACTGGGAGCGTTCTCACGACCTTGCCGGTGCCATCAATCGCTTGAATGTCAATCAAGCGTGTCTGACTTCGACAGTGGCGAGTATACTGGCGCCGGCCGAGGTTCCAGGCCTGAATAAGCTCACATTAGGGGGTGAGCCAGCCACACAGCAGTGTGTTAATATTTGGGCTGGACACGTGAGATTGAAGAATGTTTATGGGCCTGCAGAGTGTACAGTTTGGTGCATGATCCAACCCGAGGTCTCCCGGAACATTTCTGTGTCCAACATCGGCCACGGTATCGGTGCTAGGGCCTGGATCGTCCACCCTGAGGACCATGATCGTTTGATGCCCATTGGCGCCGTTGGTGAATTACTCATCGAAGGGCCACTGGTTGCGAGGGGTTATCTGAATGACTCAACAAGAACCGACGCAGTATTCCTGTCGCAGCCTCCCAGCTGGCTAGGATCTTTTGGACCAACTCCCTCCCGGAGTAGATTCTATAAGACAGGAGACATGGCCCGATATGACCCTGAAGGGACCTTGTTGATTGAAGGTCGCAAGGATACACAAGTCAAGCTCCGAGGCCAAAGGATTGAGCTAAGCGAGATTGAATATCGCTTGCATCGAGCTTTGTCTGACCAGGTTGCTGTAGCAGTCGAACTTGCACATCCGAAGGAATCGACTGCGCCGCTATTGGCTGCTTTCATCACTTGGGACCAGGGACTCGATCTGCAACAGGTGGGACATTTGACACTTGATGCACGGCAACAGTTCGAAGAATTGGTTTCACAGATCAAGACTAAGATCGAACAAGCTCTACCACCCTACATGATACCTGCTCTCTTCATCCCAGTCCAGACGCTGCCCTTGACAACTTCCGGCAAGCTCGATCGCAAGTCACTGCGACATTTCTGTTCCCAATATTCCCATGAATTCCTGAAGAAGTTCAATGATAAGAGTTCGGAAGCACACCCAAATGATGTTTCCGATTCAAATGCCGCTCCTGTTGAGAGCGCAAACCTAGCCGAGGAGAACCTAGCTCGGCTTTGGGCACAGGTTCTGGAAAAGAAGAGCGAAAGCATTAGTCGGGATGACAACTTTCTTTCCCTGGGAGGAGATTCACTGGCAGCAATGCGGCTTGTGAATCTTGCGGCAAGAGATTTGCGATTGACTCTCACTGTCGCGGATGTCTTCAAGTCTCCGGTTCTGGCGGATCAGGCGACACTTCTCCGGCCACTTGTCCAGGCGAAACATATTGCACCATTCGAGTTGATGATGGATGGAGATATTCTGATTCAAGACTTGGTGGATTCAGTGGCAAAGCAATGTGAACTGACCCCTGACCAAGTCGAAGATGTCTATCCATGTACTCCACTCCAGGAAGAAATGATGCGTGATTCGCTATATGGTGAGCGGACACAGATGGGCCAGGAAGTCATTCAACTTGCCAGCGATTTGGATCTCTCGCGATATATGAGCGCATGTGCCCGGGTGTTTCAACGGTTCCCCATTCTGCGTACTAGATTTATTGAGGACTCAGGCAAGCTCCTTCAAGTTGTCATTCGAGAAGACCTCCCATGGCAGCGGCCGACATCCCTTCTCGCATATTTGGAGGCTGATAACCAGGAGCCGCCGTCGCTGGGAAAGCCACTCGCACGATGGGCATTGACCTCGGACGGCACGCACCTGGTATTGACGATGCACCATTCGGTATTTGATGGCATCTCATTGGGCCAGATTTTCGGCGCAATATATGCTGCATACCAGTCGATTCCACTTCCACCAGTGAACTTGACCTTTGCGACATTCGTTGGGAAGATATATCAGCCGCACCATGATCTGTCAGATGACCCAAAACAATTCTGGCGATCCTATCTGTCTCCGACCCCGGGTTCCAATGATGTTCCCCTTTCGGATGTCGAGTCTGCCTGTCGACCCTGCGCCAACTCTGGCACACAACGTCTAGTGACATTCCAGGCCGGTGCAGTCCCAGCTTTGCAGCAGCATGGACTAACAGAAGCAACCCTGGCCCGCGCAGCCTGGGCATGCACATTGGCTCAGCACCGCAAAAGCCCCAACTCAGATGTTATCTTCGGTACAATTTTGACAGGCCGCAACATCCATCTTCCCGGCGTCGACGCGTTAGCCGCACCAACTCTGACACATACGCCGATTCGTGTCCGCATGTCTGCTGCGCAACATGAGAAACCAGCCCATTTTCTCGCCCGTGTTCAGGCTGATGCGACAGCCATGATTCCCTTCGAGCATGATGGGATGGACCGCATCCGCGCTATAGATGAACAGGTACGGGTGGCTTGTGACAACATGCGAACCTTGCTTGTGATTCAGCCGATTCCGGAAGGGCTGACTTTGGATTCAACATCCCCCTTTCCTGGACCGATCCTTTCGGGCCCCCGTGTTGAAGCTCGGGAGATGCGGCATTTCCACTGGTATGGCCTCCTCGTGGAGTGCACGTTGCTACCAACTAATGGCTTCTTTGTTCGAATGTGTTTTGACGATATGCTATATTCACCCAAGAGTGCAGAAAGGCTGCTGGATGATTATTCGCTGGCCCTCCACGAGTTGGCTCGTGGATTGACTGAAGGAGAACCTCGCTTTCCAAACCAGCAAATGGGCGATTCTTTGATCTCTTTACCCGGAACTGCTGTCGACGAAGAAGGATCATGATTTGCTAGAGAGAGTCATTGCTGTGAACGATATATAATACTTCGAAATATTCAGAATACATTTAGATTGTCACAGGAGGCCCATGCTGAGGCTCAGAGGGGGTGCCCGGTACTCTGTAAAGGTTGTTCAACTTTTCATATTTCAGCGACTGACCAGATATTTCGCTTCTGGGAGTGCTAAGTCCCATGAGAAAGTTCGGAATTCGCAGAAAAGGGGTGTGGCCATACCTGTATCATGATATACTAAGATCACTCCGTAGCTCGTGAAAATTCTATGGATGTCGATTGAGGGATTGTCTAAATGGACGTATTTCTACTGGTCGCAATCTACTCTGCTGTGTAGGCATAGAAGGAGGAGCCTACAGCATTCCCAAGTGACTTTGAAACTTGGCAATCCTCAATACCTGCATCGCAAGCTCACTTAATGCAGGCCCAAGACGACATCCAACAAGTCGTGAAATACTTCTTCAAACAATCACTGCGGACCCCGTCTGCGAGGAAGCAATGGACGAAGTCACGAAGGTCTCCTGACAATTCTGTAAGGATGGGAGGAATGCGGAGGATCCGAAGATCGATCAGCAGTGATGTCTCGTACAGGCTACGTGCAAGCCTAGTAAAGGAATGATGCAGTATATCAACTGCTGTGTTCTCTTGCTATATTTTATGTTACTTGTCCTTCTCAACCAGAGTGTGGGGATAGTCTGACTGCGATCTAGCGTCACGTGACCTCATAACAAATTCCACTCGCAGAGGACTAGGAGCAACGGGCAGTGCACTCGCACATCGTCCCTATCAAAACGCGACCACGTCACGAACAGTATCTAGCTTTCCACCTGTTGTATACATAGAAGAACCCCTTTGAACATCCTGTGCCATGAGTAGCTTTTCTTTCTTGATATATTTGCTGTGTCGTCGTAGACTATAAAGATACACTAAACGTAGTCATATAAACTACAGTTTATCGAGCAACGACGGATTCACATCGGGTAACCTCCAGCTAGATCTCCCTCGGAGTGTGTGCCATCGAAACCTTTAAGTCGAGTCATCCAGAGAGTTATAATATGGATTTATAGGACCCGCGCCGCCGCGGCCACGACCGCGATTACCACGACCATTATTCCTTCCACTCCTTTAGTTACCACGGCCCCGGCCACGGTAAGAGGCCATCGTCATATTTTGTATCGTCTAGGACAGTAGCCATCTGGCTGATCTTATGGCAAACCTTTTTTCAGTCCTTTGTCTGCCGACTCCGGCTGGGCGCCTTGGCACATGCAGGGGGATGTGCAGACCAATCAAGCTGGTGCTGCCATACTGCATCATACTCTGGGATGGAACTCACGAAGAGGCAATGATGATACTATTCGTATTGTCTAACTAGCTAAGAGAGAGAGAGGCTCGCAGATCTAAAAGGTGCGATAGGCTAAACCTAAACAGGAAGGAGAGGCGAGACGTACCTTCCTGCGACTCCCATAAAGTACTGTTTCGAATGAAAACACCGCCAAGATACTCCAAGCCACCCTCGTACAATGTAGTATTGATCACGTGCATGTCTTTCTTTGTTTGCTCCAACTTCATCATTTCTCCGTCCCTTCCTTGGGCTCCAATTGCGCTTTTCTCTTTCGTCACCTGGTACATTTTTTCCCCCTCTGATTCTCATTGTGTTTTTCATTTTCCCTTCGCTATCTGCGGCCTACTGGGTACATTCTCCTTTGCTACTCGCCATGTCCAGGCTTTTGATTGGGGCCTACGCCTTACTGGCCTTTGCGGCAACCATCGCACTCAATGTCATCTACCAATTCCTTTTCCGCATGCTGAACAAGACTAGGCCACCTTTGGTCTTTCATTGGGTTCCTTTTATCGGCAGCACAATTCAGTATGGCATGGACCCTTATGACTTTTTCTTTTCCTGCCGCGAGAAGGTGAGTAGTTTATGATGTTTCTGCGAGGCGACAGAGGCTGATAATTATCTCGATCCAGTACGGTGATATCTTTACCTTCATTCTCCTGGGACGCCCAACCACAGTTTACCTCGGAACACAGGGCAACGAATTCATTCTCAATGGCAAGCTCAAAGATGTCAATGCAGAGGAGGTATACAGCCCCTTAACAACTCCGGTATTCGGGTCAGATGTCGTCTACGATTGCCCGAATTCAAAGCTTATAGAGCAGAAGAAATTCATCAAATTCGGTCTCTCTCAGGCGGCGCTCGAGGCATATGTGCCGTTGATTGAGAAGGAGGTTGAGGACTATCTTGCTATGTCACCCAATTTTCATGGAACATCGGGGACAGTGGATATCGCATCAGCAATGGCAGAGATTACCATCTTTACCGCAGGAAGCACTCTCCAGGGAGAAGAAGTGCGGTCAAAACTCACCACAGAGTTTGCAGTCCTCTACCATGATTTGGATAAAGGCTTCACTCCGATCAATTTCATGATGCCTTGGGCTCCTCTACCGCACAATAAGAAGCGGGATGCTGCGCATGCTCGAATGCGTGCAATCTACATCGATATAATCAACAAGCGGAGAAATGCTGGCGACAATGTCCCAGGGAAACTGGATATGATTGGAAATCTGATGCAGTGTACCTACAAGAATGGACAGCCGTTGCCGGATAAAGAGATTGCTCATATCATGATCACGCTGCTGATGGCTGGCCAGCACTCGTCGTCCTCGATTGGCTCCTGGATCATGCTGCGCCTCGCATCGCAGCCTGCTGTCATCGAAGAGCTCTATCAAGAGCAGGTCGCCAACATCGAGCGCATGGGTCCCAATGGTACTCTGGCCCCTCTTCAGTTCAAAGACATTGACAATCTCCCACTACATCAGAATGTCATCCGAGAGACCCTCCGTATCCATGGTTCTATCCATTCGCTCTTGCGCAAAGTCAAAAACCCGCTTCCAGTTCCTGGCACTCCTTACATCATTCCTACCTCCCATGTTTTGCTTGCTGCGCCAGGAGTTACAGCCCTTAGTGACGATTATTTCCCGAATGCCATGGCGTGGGACCCTCATCGATGGGAGACACAAGCCCCCGATGAAAGCAAGGAGGATATCGTTGACTATGGATACGGAGCAATGTCCAAGGGTACCTCCAGTCCATATCTTCCCTTCGGGGCTGGGCGTCATCGTTGCATCGGAGAGAAATTTGCATACCTCAACCTGACTGTCATTGTGGCGACTATGGTGCGCCATTTGCGATTCCATAACCTAGACGGGAAGAAAGGTGTGCCTGGTACAGATTACTCATCCCTGTTCTCGGGTCCCCTCAAGCCAACACGAATTGGCTGGGAACGTCGCGCAGTAAAATCGTCTTGATCGAATCGTTGTAAGGTTCGATTTACCATCCCTTTGTGCATTTGAGCATGGGCTCATTATGTATCCTCGTTATTTTCGTGGGATAGTGTTAGGGAATGAGGATGGAGTTGCACTCAGGGTCTTTGCAGCCCGCCTGACTTTCAGCATGTTATGAATGTAGCCCGCGCCGTAGCGCGCCGTCTTTAGCTTCAGGCTGCCTTCTGCAGTTCCGACCATCATCTTCATCATTACCATCACAGTTAGTCTTTAGTTTGCAATGCAAAAGATCCATTTCCAAGGGCTTCCTTGATAGATAGAAGACAGGGAGTTCGAATTCAAAATAGGTCTTTTGTTTCTAAAAACTTTCACATACTCAAGTTAATGGATAATCTTTGACTTATTGTGTTCGATTGCACTAACTTGAAGTCTTGCTTTCTAAAGACCTGAGATCTTTGCAAGTTAATCATGCCATTGATTTGCATGATTCAGCCCTGTATCTGCTTATCTGTCGTTCAGTAACTACATTTTACCTCTTTTCAAGATTCAATCTCAGGGGTGCAGTAGCCAGGGTAAAGGTGTCTCACGTTTTCCTTCCCAGAAAGCAGATTCCGTCTGACCAGGAGCGAAGCTTAAATCGTATCTCGCAAGGATTTCAACCGTCACACGGCGTATCTCCATAAGAGCTAGTTGCTTTCCGGCACATGAATAACGGCCTGGGTAGACTGAGTTAGACTCTCCTTGTGTACATGACCTAATTGGCAAAGGTTGAGGACTGCAAACCTACCTATATCGAATGGTATAAATACCGACAAGTCTTTCACTAGCTCAGGTTTTGTTGTCCATCTCTCGGGCAAGAACTCATTCGGACTAACAAAGGCGGGTTCGTCTGCCAGATCCCAGGTTAGGTAGTTGTTACATAACGAGTTGTACCGCTAGACCAAAAGGTGTGACGCCACACTATTCTGGTAGTAGTATATTGTGATATAATGGACCTAGCTCTGTCTGACATTACGACATACAACAATGTATCCTGCCTCAAATGCTCACCTCGGAATAACCTATGCATTGGGGCACAGACAAATACATCCCCTGGTGTAACTCACTAGTTATAACTAACGTAATCCACTACCGAGCGGCACAAACTTTCGATCCACTACCACCTCATTCCCTGATTAGTTAACAGTGTGACAACCCTCTCGGAGGTTGCTCACATTCTGCCGCCCCAGACTGCTGACCGCCATCTTGAAGCGATTTCATGTCAAGAGATTCTGTCGGGGATATTCCGTTTGCTTTGTACAACCAACAACACCAAGATGTCTCGCGCTCAAGCTGTACATAGATTCCATCTCCTTCCTTCCCTCTTTCTCTTTCTTCTTCTTCTTCTCTCTCAATCTTAGTATTCGCATCCAATGCTACCGTACATTTGTGACGAATGAGCTGTGTGTGATAAACAGATTGCTTTGTGGTATCACCAGCTCATCATTATGCCTTCAAAATCCACAGATCCAGGTGCTGAATCAGAGGACCGAATACCGCTCGCAATTAAAGCGTTTAAAAATGGCCAATTTAAGAGCATCCGCGCAGCAGGCGCAGCTGACTGAGACTCTAAGATGGGGGAAAAAAGAAGGACGTGTGGGATCGTGGTGGGGCGCGAGCTTAAATACATGTGTGTCCTGAACGGTAAGCGAGACGTCTGAAATGTCTCGGACGTCACAGTCAATGCTAAACACTGTTTCAATGGAGCACCAAGACGCGTCTGATTTCGATAGCAAAAATGGCGAGCCTGATACCTCTCCTACAGTTGCCGTCGATGGGTATGAGGATATTGATTGGAGTCGTATTCCAAATTTCCAGTTGTCCGGTCGCTCAGCAAACCACCGTGCCTGGATCTGGACGCAAGGATATGATATCGAAGAGACAAAGACAGGGGAAAGGCACTGGCTTTGCAAACAAGTGCCATAGTACAAGACGACATAAAAGTCATCTGTGGAAAGTCAGTGGCGGGACTCGTATACCTCTGAAGCACATGAAAGAGGTTCATGAGCTTACTGAGGATGGGCCTGCTGCAAAGAAGAGGTCATTTTTCGATGCGTTCAAACAACCAGATGGCTCACTCACCACAAGAGATCGGGACATAGTTCATCAACTGATCACTGGCTTCGATCCGATGCGGTTCAAAATAAAGCCTACGCGATGGATTGTCCATGACAATATTGCATTCAATGAAGTTGAGAGTCCCTATTTCCGTGATCTGATGTTTGAATTGAATGGATCCCTGGGTGAGCTCGGGTGTCTACCCACTCACCGATCTATTCAGGACTGGATTATGAAAGATTTTGACAAATATAAAGGAATAGTAATAGAGCATCTACACAATGCTTTAGGCAAAATCCATATATACTTTGATCTCTGGACCTCTCGAAATCTTCTCACATTATGCGCGATAGTTGTGCACTTAATCAACCAGCAAGACAAATTATGTACCTTTCTACTCAGTCTACCTGAAGTTGTCGGCAGTCATACCGGCATCAATATTGCAGAGGGCGTTGCGGCCATCATTCATGAATTTGGCCTTAAAGATCGGCTTGGCTATTTTGTATTTGACAATGCGGACAACAATGATACAGCAGTCACTGCGGTAGCTGATGTGTTTACATTTGATGCAGGTGAAAGGTAAATAACTATAACTTCACATTGGCAAATGAATGCTCACCATTTTGTGTATCTATAGACGTCTTCGGTGTGCTGGTCATGTACTGAATCTGGTTGCTCGTGAGATACTTTTTGGCAAAGATCCTGATGCTCTAAAAGGAGAGATTCAGCAGGCAAAAGAGGAGCTGAAAGACCTGGAGCTGTGGAGGAAAAAAGGCCCCATTGGAAAACTTCATAATATTGTCAAATATATCACTTGGACTGGTCAAAGGCAACAGCTCTTCGAGAAACTCCAAGAGATCGAAATCACACGTCTCCCAGATGGTGACCCAGCGAAGAAGATTTACAAATTGGTTGAGGACCAAGAGACTCGCTGGAATTCATCATATGATATGATTGAACGCGCTGTGATGCTCGGAACTTCTATTGATAGGTTAATGCAGAAAATCATCAAGGAGTATGATGATTACATTGCAAAGATCACACACAATGGCAGCCGGCCCTTACCTGCAAAACACCAAACCCAGCCAGCAATTTGTGAAGATTACCTGTCTGTGGACGACTGGTCAGTTTTGACGGAATATCTTGTAATTTTAAAACCCTTCAAATTAGCCATCAAGCGGCTTGAGGGCCGAGCACAGGACGGTAAGTCTGGACTCTGAAGTCTAATCATTAATCTTTCCCCTGGAAGTCTCCTGGCTCATAGTTATACAGGTAGATATGGGGCTCTCTGGGAGGTTCTTCCTACCATAGAGTTGCTGCTCAAAGATATGAAAGTCTTTATTGATAGGTACTCTCCGGTTGTGAGTACCGGAGATGGTGATATCCCTGAACATTGGAGCCCGACAGTATATCGCCACCTCCATAACAGCCTCCAGCTTGGATGGGAGAAGCTTGTTAAATACTATCGATGATGATTCATGTGCCTATGTTGCTGCAATAGCTCTCCACCCACGCTTTAAATGGCGGTGGATCCAGAAGAAATGGGCTGATAATGTTGATTGGCAAAATACTGCAGATGCAGCTCTTAAAAAACAGTGGAATCTTTACAAGATAAAGAAAGTTAAAAATATACTGGATTCAGATGCAATTGAAGTCTATCGACATCAAGCAGACCAACGCAAGCAAAACACTGGTCTTGAATATTTCATGGAGGAAGAGTGTCATGGGTTGACCCCATGACATGCACCGCATCGTATATGCGGCTGTGGTCACGTGGTTCCCTGTTAGTCTGCTGCCGTGTCACCTTAACGCGACGACAGCCTGTATCTAGTTTTCTCTCTCTTTAGCAATTCCACTTCGTTCCATCGCGACCGTAAGGGAGGCTAGTGGTAAAGATCCGTAGGGGACACTCTAGCCCGTGACATTCTGTATGACCAGCCAGCATATGACCAGTTGGTCACCCCACTTGCGTAGTGATCGGCGTGCTTATCGGTTATGGGATCCCGGCCGTGCTGACATTTGACCCATTCCAGTGGGGTCTCGAGCTGCAGATCTGGGGAATTCTGGCCTTTACTCTTTACCCACTGACCGCATATCTGCTAGGAACCATAAGCAGCAAGGGGGGTAGATCCTTCAGCCCCACACGGACCGGCCCGAAATCAAACCTCCAATATGTCGTGGCGGGGGTTGTGGGGGTAGTTGGCCACCTGTGGTACATCGGTATCAACCTCACGGACCATACCAGAACGGTGCGTCATGCCAGTCAGGCCACAAGGCCAGTATAGGCCGCGCAACTCGTGCTTAAGTTCTTGCAGATCGACTATGTGCTTACTTTTGCGGCCATATTGACGCTTGCCTGGCACGAACTGACACATTGTCAGATCCTGTAGTCCTGGCGGGTGGCTGGTTACTTAATACTTGGGTGGCTTTTTATCGGTCCAGGGCCAATACTCGCAGCGGCTTGGGCTTTACGTGAGTGGTGGATCGGCCAGGAGACTCAGGGGAAGCGAAAACAAGTTTGATTCCGTGCAAAGGAATCGGTCCAAAACAAAGGCCGGTATGAGGCTGTAAGGTATGGTATAGCACTATATAACCTCGTATGGACTAGTACTGCAGGGAGATTAGAAGGATTCGGTAGGGATCCGAAGCGCTAGTGCATGAATATCTACGCATGAGAATGGAAACATGTGAGCCAGTTGCATTCTGTAACTTGCTAGAGAAAATGCCCATATGTCTGTGAGTACGGAATCAAACATTTTTTCGTACAGCTATTTTTAATGATATTTTGCATGTATTTTAGCAGCTAGCGGTCTGTCCAGTTGGCTAAGCCACCACGACTTCTGTATGACCAGCCAGCAGATGACCAGTGTTGTAGTGAATTGGGTTCTACTAATCAGGCGTTCTATAACACGTGTCCGACAACCATACCGACAGAAGGTGCATGATGAAGAAAACTTAAGACATGATTTGCAATCTAACAGGAAGGGTCCCTTAAAGAGCCGCATTGGCCTTTGTCGACTCGGCAGACGCAGGTAAGATCTCCGAGAGCAACCTTCCTCGCTGAGCGAGGAATTCTTCCATCTCGTTCCACAACCGTTGTTGCAGTGTCTGGCCTTGCGGACTTTGCGCAAACTTCGATAGTCTGTGTGGGTATGTCAACTCAGTATCAGTCACGAGTCAAGTCATTATTTTCTTTCTTCCTTTTTTTTTTTTTCTGTAAGAAAATATTAAAGTGGAGGTATCTTACTGAGTTGGCTTTCCATCACGTAAATATGCCCCAGGAATTTCGGGGCCTTGTGCTGTCGCTGCGAAGACATGTAAAGCTCCTCCCTGTTGGGTAGAGCGAGCAGAGGTGAGCTGAATCAGTCGGGTCATCACACCATCAGGGAAAAAGTTCGAGGCACAGAACCCTGGAGTGGTGATGACCACAGTGGTGTCGATCTCCGCCGCGGTCAACCTGCGGGATAACTCTTTCCCAAACAGCGCAAGAAGAAGCTTGGCGCGGGAGTATTGGTCGTCTGCACTGCCAAGTGTCTTCTTATCTCGAAAGACGGACAATATAGGCAGAGTACTATTTTCCGTGGGTTCGGGAACATCAGGAAACGTTGTCCAGGCATGCGCCTCGGAGGTTACTAAGACAAGACGTGGACCCGGTGGGATTGCCCCCTGGTGAATAGTCATTGTACGAAGCAGAGGGAGCAGCCTCAATGCGAGATATGCGGTACTGAGAAAATTGACCTGGAACAGTGGGCTGTATCCATCTTTGGTAATCCGGTCATCGTGAGCAAAAAAACCTGCATTGAGAAGTGCCAAATCCAAACGGATCGAGTTGGCGCTAAGCTCGTCCACAAAACGGTCGACAGACGAAAGGCTTTCCAGGTCTAACTCAGCCACTTGCAGTGTAAGATGAGGCATATTCTTTTCGATCTCACTCTTAATCTGTTCAGCCTTGCTCATATTTCTCGCCCCAAGGATCAGAAGGCGTGGACCCAGCTGAGCAAGCTGACGTGCTGCCTCGAGACCGACACCGGATGTCGCCCCCGTCACTAGCACGGTTCGAGAAGCAAAGGAGATATCAGAAGTCACAGGTGGCGGGTTTCCAGTAAATTTCTGACGCAATGCATATGGGAGAGGGCCATCCGGCGTGAAGTCCAAGATCGCTGGGCTTGTCACCAACATCCTCAATGGTTCAGGAAGAAAGCCTGGCATTATGGAGGCATTAAGGTCAGAGGCACTGGGATAAGATTGATGGTAGACTGCGACGGCTCTCAATGTTCGAAAATGTTCGAAATACCGCTATTATAGACGTTCACTCGCAGCCTAGCCCATTAATAGCAAGTGTAAGCGGAGGTCAACCCTCCGGCAGTATCGGGCTTTGAGGGGCTCCAGGCGAAGTGAGATCAGCTAGCGGACTGTGGTGTTGCCGACGCGTGGCGGGACGAGACTGGCTTACCTATGTCCATTAGTCCAATGCAGGTTCTGGTATGAAATACCAAATATCTCTCAATATCCTTGTCAAGACAGATCCACAAGGATCAATCAGCGAGGCATCCCACGCGAGTGGCACACTGGGTGGTACGCTACCCACTCGACTGCATCATGTAACGTGGGGGCGTTATGTATTTACTTGACCTGATATTACTCGCTTACGGAGTGGATAAGAGCCTCTGGGTAGCTGGTAGGTCATTGAATTTGTAGTCACGATACGCGGCCTCGAGGAGTATAAAGCGAGACGCTTTGTATCTTCTGGACAAGGTCACCGGGACATGAGCAACTAGAGCTCACGCATTCTCATAAAAGAACGTCGTAGCTATGACTTCTCGCAATGGTCATCCTGAGCCCATTGCCATCATAGGAATGGGTAAGTCCGCACATCTCACGTAGCTCTGAATGGTGTCTGACTACCAGATAGCATGTCGGCTACCGGGCGAAGTTACCTCGCCGTCTAAGCTCTGGGACCTACTAGTTGAGGAGAGATCGGCTCAATCTGATGTCCCATCTAACCGGTTTAATGTGGATTCCTGGTACCATCCCGATAAAACGCGACCTGGTAGTATATCCACACGAGGAGGATACTTTCTGAGTCAAGATGACTCTTACCGTCAGTTCGACCCATTCTTTTTTGGGATCAACCCCAAGGAGGCTGCCAGCATGGATCCTCAGCAGCGAAAGTTGTTGGAGGTCGTGTATGAGAGCTTTGAAGCGGCCGGTGCTCGTCTGGAGGATGTCTCTGGCTCAAAAACTGCTTGTTATGTTGGAAACTTCACTTGGGATGTCGGCCAAATGCAGGCTCGAGATATCAACCATGGTGCTGGGTATCATATGACAGTAAGTGACGTTCTCTGCCATGGTTCATGAATGCATACATATTCATTCGGTTGCTAACCCGACTTCTAGGGTGGCGGATTGACAATATTAAGCAATCGAGTCAACTATGTGTTCAACCTCAAAGGCCCCAGCATGACGATCGATACGGCGTGCTCTAGCACCATGTATGCTCTACACTTGGCCTGCCGCAGTTTGCAAGCTGGTGACTGCTCAGCCGCTGTTGTAGCTGGCACCAATTTGATTTTTGGAATCGAGCAGCAGATTGGCAGTGTGCGCCTGGGTGTGCTGTCCCCGACTTCAGCTTGTCATACTTTTGACGAGTCCGCAGACGGATATGCCCGTGCAGAGGCCGTTGGCTCTTTGTATCTGAA
This sequence comes from Hamigera avellanea, assembly GCA_027569715.1. Lineage (NCBI taxonomy): Eukaryota > Fungi > Ascomycota > Eurotiomycetes > Eurotiales > Aspergillaceae > Hamigera > Hamigera avellanea. The sequence goes on from JAPDKU010000142.1 coordinate 25,572, forward strand.
GACATTATCCCAGGCCATTGCAGATGGTGATCCAATTCGCGCAGTTATCCGAGGTACATCTATCAACGCGTAAGTGCTGTCAAATTTTATCGTTATTCGTTCGACCGGAGCCTCAAGCTAATTCCCTAATCCAGCAACGGCAAGAGTCCCGGAATCAGCCATCCCAGCGCGCAAGATCAAGAGATGGTCATCAGACAGGCCTATGCTAGCGCGGGGCTGGACCTGGAACAGACTGGATACTTTGAGTGTCATGGGACTGGTACCCCAGTCGGAGATCCGCTGGAGGTCTCAGCCATTGGAAATGTTTTCGGGGATGTGCGAACTGCTGAGAATCCGTTGTTGATGGGATCCGTGAAAACCAATCTTGGCCACGGAGAGGCAGCCAGTGCTATTTCCAGTTTAATCAAGACGGTTCTCTGCTTGGAGAAGGGGGAAATACCTGCGACCATTGGGATCAAGCGATTGAATCCTGCCCTGAACCTCCGTGACGGTCGGTTGCAAATTGTTCAGACACTGTCACCGTGGCCAACCGCACAGCAATACCGTCGAGCCAGTGTCAACTCCTTTGGCTACGGTGGCGCCAATGCGCATGCCATTTTGGACGCAGTACAGTCGTACCTGGGAAACTTCTACCAGAGCATCCCAACATCTCTCCCGGCTCCTGAGAAATTTTCGTCGAAGAAATACCTTTTGCTGCCCTTTTCGGCCCACAGCGAGTCAACACTGGAAAGGAACATCAAATCCATCTCCCACAGCTTCAAGGGTAGCTTTTCTCTCCGAGACCTGGCGCATACTCTGAGCTCCCGCCGCAGCAACAACTCTGTACGAGCATTCACTCTTGTTCCTGGCGATTCGAACGTTCCCCAGCTTGCCGATTCACTCACCTCGTCCAAGCTCACTTTTGGCACTACCATGGGGGCCTCTCCAAAGCTTGCCTTTGTCTTTACCGGCCAAGGCGCACAGTGGGCGCAGATGGGTCATGGGTTGGTACAGGAGTATGCCGTGGTACGCCAAACACTGCATGACCTGGGACGCACCATATCCAAATTGCCCAACGCCTCTGAATGGGACCTCCTTGAGGCTCTCGCCCAGCCAAAGTCAAAGAGTCGAGTCAATGAGGCGGAGCTCTCGCAGCCTTTGACTACTGCAGTTCAGATCGCCATGGTTGATCTCTTGCGTTCCTGGGGAGTGCATCCGACAGCCGTCGTCGGCCATTCCTCTGGTAGGTTTGCTGGCTGAAATCTGTCGATCATAGACTAATTCAATAAAATAGGAGAAATCGCGGCCGCTTACACCGCTGGGCTCATCTCAGCCGCGGAAGCCATTGTTATTGCCTACCAACGAGGTGCAGCAACTGTGAAGAGCACTCAACACGGCGCCATGTTGGCTGTCGGACTAGGGTCAGAGGAAGTCCTTCAGCTTATCCAAGACATTCCCGAGATTGGGATTGCTTGTTACAATGCCCCAGATAGCGTCACCCTGAGTGGTACGGAGAAGGCGGTTGATGAGGCTCGCGGTCGCTTTGCTCGTGCCGGTGTCTTCAATCGGAAGCTGATTACCTCTGGCAACGCGTACCATTCCGAGTTGATGACTGAAGCTGGAAAGTACTATGAGACATCACTGAAGGAGTGTCTTCTTCCCAACGACCCGCCTTCGACCGACCATTCATCAATTACTATGTTCTCCTCGGTGACCGAGCAAGAGCTCTCAACAGTCGATTTGGACTATTGGCGAAAGAACCTTGAATCGCCCGTACGATTTGATCAGGCGACTCAAAAACTTCTCAAGGAGCGGCCAGAGGTTAATCTGGTGGTCGAGATTGGCCCGCACTCGACTCTGGCTGCACCGCTGAAGGCAATCCGCACGAGCTTGGGCTATAGTCCGGAGCGACTGGTTTACTTGTCTGCTCTTAAGCGCAACATCGACTCAGTTGAATCTTTGCTTAAGCTCGCTGGATCTCTGTTTCTGTCGGGATGGCCAGTTGACCTTTCCACTATAAACGCGGACGAGACGATTTACCAGGACGAAACAGGTGCCGACAGGATTCAATACTCGCATGGCTCTTTCATCAAGGATTTGCCTACATACCAATGGATGTATGATGAAGACCTTTTGTGGAATGAAAGCCGCCTCAGTACTGACATCCGTTTTCGTTCCTACCCTCACCACGACCTGCTGGGAAGTAGACTCCCTGGCACGTCTAATGTCGCACCAGCATGGCGAAACCTCATAAGTCTTGAAAATATTCCATGGCTCCGGGACCACAGAGTCGGTGATGACATTGTATTCCCAGCCGCTGGGTATGTCGCCCTGGCGGTCGAGGCAGTCACTCAGATCCGTGGATCAACCATCGCAGCTGTTAACGACGCATACACTCTGCGCGATATGAACATAACCTCTGCGATGGTCCTGAAAGAAGGTCTCAGTACAGAACTAATGTTCGATCTTTGGGCTGTTCCTGGCCAACCTGCCACCTATCAGTTCGCCGTCAGCACTTTCTCGCAAGGGACCTGGACTGAACATGCCACTGGATCGATCCAAATCGACAATGAGAGCACTAATGGTGAGTTCTATTTGATTAAGACTATTTACAGATGCTGACTCTAGACAGATCGATTGCTCTGGCCTGGTGACAGGAATGTCGGCAGCCGCGGTGGTGTGAACAAGGACAGCTACGACCGCCGTTGGTATTCTGCCATGGACAAAGTCGGATTGGTCTATGGACCAGGCTTCAAGACGCTCTCGGATATCCGTGCTAGCCCTGATCATCATCAAGCAACTGCGGAGGTTTCGGGGAGTGCAACTGACGGACTGATGGGTCAACAGTCAGAATATATGCTTCACCCAACAACCATCGACGCCTGCTTGCAGCTTTCGATTATCGCTGCTCATCATGGAAAACCTGAGAATCTTAAAAAGGTTTATCTTCCCGTTGCAATTCGAAAGCTGACAATCTGGCCGCAAAACAACAGTGGAGACCTTCCACTGGCAGCGTGTGGCCGCGGACACCACCGAGGACTTCGATCGGTTCAGACGTTCATTGACCTTTCATCGCCGAGTAACCGATCAATTCTCCAGGCAGAAATATCATTTTCGTCACTTCAGACAGCGCCCGGCGATGACGCGACAAATAAAACCCCCCAGCCATACACTCGGCTGGTCTGGAAACCGGACTTTGATCGCATGACAAATGCTGAAGCCAATGTTTTGTTCCGTGGGACCCAAAACGACATTTCGGCCTCCAGGCACTTCTTCTCCGAGCTGGAAAAGGTTACCAGGTTAGCGATTCGGAGCAGTGCTGAGAGGCTTCCAAAGGACTTGCAAACAGATCACTTGCCTGGCCACATGCACAAGTTCCTTGCGTGGCTGAGGACAGAAGGACAGGCCCTCTCTGCTAGCGAGGGGCATGATGGTCTGACAGGCAAGAGTCTATTTGAGAAAATTAACTCTATCGCTCGTGATGTCGAGCATACTGTTCCTGAGGCCGCCATGGTAGCTCAACTCAACTCCCGAATGCCGGAAATCGTGTCTGGAACTGTTGGCGCATTAGATGTGATGGTCGAGGGCAACCTCATGTCGAAGATCTATGAAGATGGCTTTGGACAGGTGGGTGCATATGCCAAACTGAGCAGCATTATGGAGCTAGTGGCGCACAAAGACCCCCGTCTGCGTATCCTCGAGCTGGGAGCCGGCACTGGTGGTGCGACAAAGCCCATGTTGCAAGCCCTGCAAGGAGACACTCCGCTGCCGAAATTTGAAAAGTATGATTTCACCGATGTTTCGAAAGCCTTCCTGGGTATTGCCCAGGACAAGTTCCAGGGCTATCGCAATCTAGACTTTGGCATCCTCGATATTGAAAATGACCCTGTCGCCCAGGGCTTTGAGGAACGGTCATATGATATCGTCTTTGCCTCAAACGTGAGAGTCCATGTGCGAACAATTACCTGAATATTTCATTGACAGCTGTTTAGGTCATTCATGCAACACGCAATGTCGCCTCGTCTCTTCGCAATTGCAGGAGGCTCCTGAAGCCAAATGGCAAGCTTGTTATCATTGAGACCACAAAGCAACGGCAAGTGACCGGTTACATGCTCGGAGCCCTTCCAGGATATTGGCTCGGTACGGACGATGGACGACTATCCAGCCCATTCCTGTCGAAGGCCTTATGGTACCAGAGGCTACTCGATGCTGGGCTTTCGGGAGCAGACATCGTGCTCGATGATTACCCTGAGCCCGCCGATTGCACTACTCTGATGGTTTCCCGCAACATCAGCGATGCTGTTGAGCACACTAGCATGAATAGCACTAACGGCGTGAATGGCACTAACGGTGTAAATGGAGTCAATGGTTTCCATGGTGCCAGCGGACAGAATGGCCTCAGCGGGGCCAATGGCGCCAAGCCATCAGTGGTCACTTTGGTATGCAATATTTCTTTTATCTCGTTTCTCGGCCCTGTTGTTCAGTTACTAACTCCACGTCTAGATATACCGTACTAAGCCTCAGCCATTCCAGCAGGTTATTGAGCAGAAATATGCGCGACTTGGCATATCAACCCGGTCAATGGCTCTAGAGGACGTCCCGGCATCCCTCGAGCGTGACTCCCGGACAATTATGCTCGGTGAATTGGAGGGCCCATTGATGGCACGTATGACTCCGGGCGAGATGCATGCCATCCAACGGTACACTCAACTGGCCGCCACCGCCATCTGGGTGACTAACATTGACGTTCTCCGTGGCCAAGATGCGGAGAAATCTTTGGTCTTTGGTCTGGCAAAGTCTATCATGACTGAGCAACCCTCTTTCCATCTTTGCAGCGTGGATGTTGACATCTTTGATGGGAAGACTGACTATGAGAACAGCGCCAAACTTATTGTAGAGACCGAAATGGCCTTTCACATTGACCCCAATGGCGATCTAGATACTGAGTTGGTCGAAAAAGACGGCTTGATTTATATCAGTCGGTATGTGACTGATGATGTGGAGAATGCAAACTTCGAGCGGCACTTAGCTATCAAGCCAACTATAACAAGCCTTCCGGAAAGCGATGGTCCCAATTACTCACTTGAATTTGAGAAGGTTGGGCATTTGGATAGCTTCTATTTCAAGGAGCACGCCTTGAAGGCACCGGGTGAGCATGAAGTTCTCCTGGACATTGAGGCCGCTCCTCTTGATGATCTGGTATGATACTATTTCCCTGTTTCCCTTTGACAACACACAAAGATCAATTCTTATGAAATTTCAGTCAATCCCCGCTCTCAAAGGGCAAACATCTTCCCCGTGCTTTGGCCTCGAAATGGTGGGAACCGTTCGTGCTGTCGGCCCTAAGACATCCAAGTTGATGAAAGGAGATCGAGTGTGTTGCTTCTATCCTCATCACTTTGATACGGCCGTCATCGTGGATGAGCGTCATTGTAATTTGCTTTCAGTCTATGAGCGCTCTGAGGACCTCATCAGCCAGATACACCCTGTTGTGATATCACTGCATATTGTCGAGACATTGTTGCGGTTACACCCAGGGGATCGGGTTTTGATTGATTGTCGTCAGGCGTATCTCGCCTATACTATCTCCCAGGTCGCTCTTTTGGCTGGCTCCAATATCCAAGTCACATTTAACTCAGAAGCTGGACGAGCTTTCCTCCAGAAGCTTGGGGGAAAGGCTCATCTGGTGGACCATCAGGCTGGTTTCAACGAAAACTTGCTTGGTACTTCATTTGATGCTATCCTTACCGACGCGAAGGGGGGTTATCAGCTGCTCGGTAATTCCCTCAACTATGGTGGTCGTATCGTTGTTCTGGCAAATGGTGTTCCTGGCGACATGGCAAGTGCGGCAGTGTCATTCCTTAACAAGGGTATCACTATTGGAATGTTTGATCCCATCGATGGTTTTGCAACCGCCCCGCTTCAACACTCCAGGTGAGTCAAGAAAAAAGTTCAAGAGATACTTGGAGTTAATAAATGAACTCAGCCTTGTTGCAAAGGCACTGGACCTTCTCCGTCGCAATGCTATCCGCCCGTTCTTATCTACGCAGTATGACCTGTCGTGCTTCGCAGATGCTGTTGTCCATATCTCCCAGGAAGACTTTGTCGGGCGAGCTGTTCTTACCCGTACATCAAACACTGTTGTCCCTATACATACAGTTACCCAGCCATTGGCGTTCAACTCCGAGGCTTCGTATCTCCTGATAGGCTGCCTGGGAGGACTGGGAAGAAGTTTGACGTAAGTATTCTTCTTCTTTATTCTGAACCCCTCATTCCGGTTGAGAACCATCGATATTGCGGGAAACTTAGCTAAAATCTCAATTAGTACATGGATGGTCTCTCGTGGTGCCCGTCATTTTGTTTTCCTTTCACGGAGCGGTGCCGACAAGCCGGAAGCAGCTGCTTTGGTGCAGGAACTTCGAGAGCTCGCTTGGACTCGATATCCAGACTTGACGGTACAAGTGGTTCGGGGTGACGTTTCAATAAGAGAAGATGTCAGTCGGGCCATTGCCTGTGCTAAGCACCCCATCAAAGGAGTGGTTCAGGCCGCCATGGTACTCAAAGTACGATTTTTTATCCCATTCCAGCTCACACGGACCGCAGCTAATGATATTTGTCTTTCTGAAAAGGATACTCTTTTTACAGAAATGTCTCTGGATCAATTCAATCAAGTCCTACATCCCAAGATGTTGGGTACTATACACTTGCATGAACTACTTCAGGAGCATGATCTCGACTTCTTCGTGATGACCAGCTCTGTTCTTGGCGCGATTGGCGCTGCCATGCAGAGCAACTATTCTGCCGCCAATGCGTTCCTTGACCACATGGCACGTTATCGCCAGGGTATGGGTCTACAGGCTACATCTATTGCGTTGGGAATGATTCTTGACGTTGGCCATGTTGAAGAGCATCCCGAGGTGGAGAAGGCTCTCAAGCGAAATGGCATGTATGGGATCAGTGTTGATGAGTATCTTCTGATGATGGAGTTCGCCTGTCGCCGTCGTGATCTTCGTAGCACCTCGAGCGCCCAAGATCTGTTCAAGTATGATCCTTGCGCATCTGCTCATATTGTTACTGGTATGGATCCCACCCGTGCCTCTCGCGCAGGGGGCAAATCGCTTTGGCTGAAAGACAATCGGCTCCGCAATCTTGTTGCGGCGCTTGGTGGTGGAAGCGAAGGCGATGCACTTAACACTAAGCAGTCGGTGGGTGCAAGCACCCGTGAATTACTTGAAGCTGCCCGCGCCAAAGGGGGCGAGGCAGCTGTCAAATCCAGAATCTTGGGGTTGATCCTGGCACGATTCTCCAAATTGGTGCTATTGCCAGTTCAAAAAATCGACCCGGGTAAATCCCTAGCACATTACGGGATGGACAGCATGATTTCAGCAGAGCTGAAGAGCTGGGCGTGGAAGGAGTTTACCGTTGACTTGCCCTTCTTGGGACTGTTGGATCAGGGCCTGACATTCGACGCATTGGCTGATCAAGTGGTTGCCTTGGCTGATACAAAGTCCACGTGATTTTTGTTACTTTTATTTTGTTTTCTATGCTGCTTAGAAAGAATAAAGAGTGCGTTGCATGCTGAGTATTTTGACACATTTCTTTCTCCTTTTGTATACCATTGTATGTAGGAATCTTCGGGCAACGACAGCCAACGGAACCCTGCAAGAAATAGATGCCCGCTTATCTCAGTGCTCAGACCTCCGATTGATGATGAGGTGAAGTCACGTGGCAGCATAATCAAGCTAAGCCTAATTGGGCCGATCTGAGCGATTTCATCAATCTATGGTCTGAGTCCAATCTTCATGCTTTTATATGTGCGTTACGAGAGATATCTATCAACTCCACCAAAGCAGCAAGGTAAGGCCTAATTCTGGCATCCTGTTACAGAATATCAAGACGCTCCCAGACAGATTTTGATAAAATGAGCGCAACCTATCCCTGTCATCCGCGATCCGTGACTCGCAAGCGTAATGACTTAGGACTATCGTAGAGCATGGCAAAAAATGTTTGTTTCTCGATCTTCGCTGCAGCAAGATGCTCCCATAGATCGTCGCGTTCAGACCGTGGCTGGTATCTGGCCATAACCAAATTCCTAAAAGATGTCTCCCAGTCATGTGGATTTCCGGGCATGCCTTGCCATGCCAACACAAAGCTTTCTCGAACATGGCACATAATTGATCAAGCATTTTATGTGACTTAAGAGTTTCTCCCATACGCCGCCACCAGTTTAAGTGGGCCACCACTGGTATCAGAGGCTTAGAAAGTGAGTATTCACCGACGCTGACCAGCATTCTGCTGACCCAGGATGGGCCGTTGGAATCCGGCGAGAGGGCGGATGGTATAATCTATTGTCAACCAGTCTGCGTCTATCGCAGATGTATGGTAAAAGCTAGTGATCGAAAATGAACAAGGATGAAGGTCTGATTTCCTAATCTATCAATCTAACTAGAATATATACTGAAGAATAGCGATATCGGTAAGAAAACTTTTCAATGTACTGCTATATCGGCGTGTTGAACCAAGGTAGCAATCTCGCCTTCTGATCGGTTACATCAGATGGTTGACACACCCCCCCAGGTGAGCATCGCGAGACTGAACGTCTAAACAGTCTAGAGGCCGTATGTTGAAGCAGTTAAGAGTTAAGACTTCCTAAGTAGGAAGGTAGAATAGGCGCCTGGCGTAGCCGACTATATAACAGTCTGATCTGGGTCGACTAGGCCGATCTGCCGCATGAAATCGTAGTGCTTTTGGCGTGGGAGAATCTTCGTGAGACCATCTGCTGGCATATCACTCGTCTTAACCCATCTAATTGATACACTGCCGGCTTGCACTTCTTGCCGTCGCCAATGCTGGTGTATATCAACATGCCGTAGCTTAGTGCGCAGCTTAGGCTCTTCGCTAGTTAGCAGGCCAACTGTTTGCGCGTTATCACATAATATAGAGATCTGGTGCTCGGGATCAAACCCAATCGCCCGGAAAAGCCTTTTCCACCATGCTATATTCTTTGCTGCACCGGAAATTGCTAGTAATTCAGTTTCAGTTGTTGAGGTGGTAACTGTTCGCTGCTTCCCAGCTCGCCAGTCAATTGCGCCGCCGTATAGCAGGCAAATATAGCCCTCAGAGTTCTTCCGATCTGGGTGATCACCATATGCCGCATCGCTTGCTGGAACGAAAATCTCACCGCCTGCCTTATTAATTGAGAATCGCAGAGCGTAATTACGTGTTTCTTGTAGATACTGTATAACACGGTTCACTGCCTCCACATGTTGGGGTGGAGGGTTGGTGAGATGTTCAGATAGGTTAGAAGTCACCTTCGCGATTTCGGGTCGCGTGATCACGGCAGTGTAGGTAATTGATCCAGTTTTCTGCTGATATTCATGGATGACAGCGGAACTTGCTTGTCCATCATATTTTACTAATTCTTCACTAGAAGCTGGTGTGTTGGGTGTTCTGCTTGTTCGGAGGTGGTATCGGTCAACAACTTTATCGATATAAGCTGCTTGGTTGAGCCATAAGGTGCGTTTTGCTCTCTCTCCGAAGTATCTGTATGCCTAGAAAGGTGGTGGCTTCGCCTAGATCACAAAATTCATAGCGTGCTCGCAGGCCTGCTATCATCTGGTCGGCATGACGCTTCAGCTCCCTTCTGTATAAAAAGAGAATGTCGTCAACAAACACCATCACGATAATCTTATCGTCCGTATAGAGGCAAGTGTCTTCATTGATGGTGCGGAACCCAAGTGCTTCGAGGGCTCCGGTCAGCTCTCTTTGCCATAACCGCGGTGGCCTACGTAGGCCATAGAGAGCTCTATTCAGTTGCCAAACATGGCCTGGTTCTGAGTATCCATCCGCCATATAGGTGTACACTTCTTCATCCAGCAAGCTATTCACAAAGGCGTTTAAGGCATCAAGTTGCCGGATGTCAAGGTCGAATGCTGCAGGAATTGCCATGAGGGTCCGGAAGGTGCGAGCTGCCAGAGTAGTTGCAGCTGTATCATCGCGGTTCATAACTTGCAAGTCACCCCGAACACAAATTCGTCCTTTAGCTTTGAGGAGATAACCATCTTGATCAAATTTGTATGTAAAAACCCATATAAGTGGTAAAACTTGCTTTCCTTGAGGATACCTCACCTTTTTCCATGTATTTCGAGTCACTAATGTGTTATATTCCAGCTCAGCTGCTGCATAGAAGAGCTCATTCAATGGGTGCTTTTGGATATCCTTGAAACTCTTTGGCGGGGGCGGTAGTTCACTGCGGTGCAGCTTTGGCTGGTGGAACCGCTGGTATACCGCCTCTGAGAATGCACTGAATACATAATGAAGATTATGTACATTCTCTTCCGTATGCATGGGGTACAAGTTCTTTGGTGGCTTTCTCACCCGTTTACCTTGTACTATGTTATCCGTTGAGAAATCGAGGTTGATTTTCTTCGATGGCTGTGGAGGCCCGTGTTGTTCACTGATCATATCAATTGAATCTGAAGTCTCTTCAGGCTCAATGCTCATGCGGTCAAACATTTGCGTGAGGAGCTGCCTGCTTGAGGAATCGACATATTGCAGCGTAGGAGAGTCGTCCAAGGCCAGTGTTTCGACATTTTGGTCAGGCGTCTGAGGCCTCTGATTGGCCGGATTAGGTATAGACATCTTCAGGGCCCACCAGTGGGCCCAACCCTTGGGCCCAAAGCCCGACCCGACGTGGGCCCATGGCCCAACTTTTGGGCCCAAGCCCGACCCCTAGGCCCACGTCGGGCCCCCGATGGGCCCCCGACAAAGCCCATCATTGCATAAAAGTAAGGTCTTGGCATTCATAAAGGCGCTTAATAATCTTAGTAAAATACTGTTTTTTACCTCTGTTCTGGTTCTTCCCATAAGAATGCTGCAACTGACCACCGAGAAGTAGGCCTCGAAATGGTCCGACTCAGGTTCCAAAGGTCGGAACCTCGAGCCTGAACCTGAGGTTCTCAGGTTCCAAGTTTTGGGACCTGAGTCGGGTCGCGGTTCCATCAGGTTCGACTCAGGTTCGA
>JAPDKU010000143.1:0-35994 GCA_027569715.1 Hamigera avellanea
AGGAAAAGAAATCAAACGAGATTGTTATTTGGTCACTCCTGAATAACAAAAGCCATATAGGGAACTTTCAAAGTAAAACGGATTAAAATCTGTTTGAATACAGGGGAACCTTCCTCTAAGGCTAAATATGATATATAAGCAATAGTGAAGTTAAGTACCGTGAGGTGAAATTAGAAATAGTAGTTTTATAAGCAGCTCGAGTGAAAATTAGATAATAATAAGAGCGTACCTTTTGCATAATGGGTCAGCAAGTTAATTTTAGATGCAAGCAAATATCCCTAACTGGGAAATAGCTTAGATAAACCAATTATGAAAAAATGAATAAGTATCTGGAATTAGACCCGAAGGCTAGTGATCTTACCATGGTCAGGGTTATAAAAGCCCGAACGGGTTATCGTTGTATAGATATCCGAAGAATTGTGGTAAGTTAGTGAAAGACAAAACTGACTAGTATAGCTGGTTTTCCGCGAAACCTATATGAGTAGGTAATTTAATTAACATCTTAGCAGGTACAGAACTGTGATCTCGGACAATATCTTTGATTTTTTGTCAACATCGGGGGATTGTAGTGATTTTACCGGAGAGTATTTGCACTCGGAAGGGCAAAGATGAATGTTGAATAATCGGACATAGTGCGATAAGGTTGTATGTCTAAAGGGAAACAGCCCAGAACAAGTGTTAAGGTTCCAAAATTATTGTTGAGTGAAATTAAGGATGTTTTTTTTTAATACAATCAGGAAATAGGCTTAGAAGCGGCCATTTTTTGAAGACCTCGTAACAGAGCACTGATTAAATTTCTTAGAAAAAAACACCGAAAATTTAACGGATCTAAACAATATACCGAAACCTTGTACACATTTGTATAATTGTAAAATTGTATGTGTGGGGTAGCGGAACATTGGATAAATATATAGTAAAATATTTTTTCTTTTTAAGAAAAGTACGACAGGGTCAAATCCCTTAGGACTTATAATTAAACCTTTATGTTTTTTTAATTTAATGTTTTTTATAAAAAAAAACATAAAATTAAGTATATTTGAGATGCAAATCTCAAATATATGCATGTAGTATGTCTTTATTATTGAAATTATCATAAAAAAAAAAACATATCTAACTTTTAATTATATTTATAATATTTTGGTATTATATTTATAATAGTTTGGTAAAAAACTTTTAATGATATTTATAATATTTTGGTATTATATAGATAATACAGATATATTACATCTTATAGTTCTAAGAATCTTATAGTTTTAAGAAATACCTAGGATTGGTTAGTATAATCCAAGAGAGAATGCTGACATGAGTAACGAAAAAGGTCTATCCTCGCCTTAAGCTTATGGTATTATATTTAATATCGGTGTCTAAATATATTAATCAAAAGGTAATTTTGATGATATTATTCACGACGGTCTTATAAAGGAAAAAACAAAACCTTTAAAAAGTAATAAAGGTTCTGGAAAATCTTTTTACTTTAGAGAAAGGATTTTTTTTTGAGTTTTTAACTTAGTCTTATGTGAAAAAGTTAGTTATATTGGTTTAACAATATAATTTCTTGTTAAAGTTCCTCAAGAGTTACGTTATATAGTAAAAACAATATAATAATACTTTGTAAAAGAGTTAAATAATAAAAAAAAATATAATTATCTTAGATTAAAACTAAATACTTAATTATTAGGATTATAATACTAGTTTAAATAATACCCTAAATTCCCTAAATCTTCTACTAACACTATAGGTTTTTTTTTACTGTAATTGTTGATTAAGACTATATACAATTATATGATTAAAACCGTAAATTATTATTATTTATACTATATTATATGAATAATAATTAGATTTAGAATTTAATCTAATAAGGCCTAGACCTAGTACCGTACCTAGATACTATCGCAAGTAAGCAAGTAGAGAATACAAAGGCGTTTGAGTGAACAATCATTAAGGAACTCGGCAAATTGACTACCGTAACTTCGGGATAAGGAGAGCCATTTTTATTAGTTTAACATACCTGATTAAAAATCAGTATGATAAAATTAAACTAATGAAAAGAGGAGGCATGGAATAATGTTGTACGACTGTTTAATAAAAACACAGCACTCTGCAAAGATAAAATATCAAAGTATTGAGTGTGATGTCTGCCCAATGTCGGCTGGGTAACGAATTTACCTTTGTTTTTAACTGAGGTTTTGAAGGACACCCCGATTAATGGCGGCCTTACCTATGAGGGTCCTAAGGTAGCGAAATACCTTGGCCGTTAAATGCGGTCCTGCATGAATGACTTAACGATACAACAGCTGTCTCGATGATTGTCTCAGTGAAATTGGAATAGCAGTGCAGATACTGTTTACCTCTAGATAGACGAGAAGACCCTATGCAGCTTTACTGTTACTAATTGCAAGAGTGAGAAATTAGGATGATTTTTAGTGTATAAGGTAGTTGCCTAATAACAATGAAACACCTTTATTCGTTTTCTAATATATGCTCTTGAGGATTGGGAGGCAGTTTATGCGGGGCACAGATCCCACAAAAAGTACCTGGGTATATCCAAAGTTCATATTGTAAACTTGTAAATTTCTTTACAAACATTTTAATTTGTTATTAATTATATTTATAATTATACAGTTACTTTTAGATTAAATTCTAATTGTTTTTTTATTTTTAAGTAAGATTTTAACTATATGGTGAATAGATGTATTTTAAACTTTAACCCTAAATTTAAAAGTTTTTAGTTATATTAATATTGTATACTTTACCTTTATTAATATGATGATTATCTATACTTTAAAAGTTTAATGGCTTAATCTTGCTTTACTGTTTGACCTACAAGTCTATCAGTCGCGTAAGCGGGGCATATGATCACAAGATGCATTAAGGAAAGGTCTTGGATTATAGAAAAAGTTACGCTAGGGATTTATAACTGTGAGTCCCCCAATATTATAAAATATTGGTAATATATTGGGTAAATTTCAAAGACAACTTAAAATAATATAAGTGTATTTGAAGCGAAACTTATTTTAGCTTAATTTTTTATCGATAAGATAAAAATAAAATAAGGACGTTCAACGACTAAAAGGTGAGTATTGCTAACAATAATCCTTTTTTTAATGCCCAACATCTTTATTAACTATTAATATATTAGTCCTTAGGAACCAAAGGCGAATTAAACCGTAGTTTTTTTCAAACTTGTTTTGAAAAAAAATAAGTTTTATTTTTTTTTAACTAGCCCGTCGGGGGCGGTTTCATCCGCCTCCGTGGGTGAGGCCCGTAGGGGACTAGGGATAGTAGTATAATAATTATTGTTACTATGTAATAATAATGTAATAGACTTAGTTTTTAGCTAAGCATTAATATTATGTAATTAATATAATTAATTATATTAATATAAAAATTAATAATATAAATAAATATGCTAAATATTATAAAATCAAAATTAAATAATACATATAAGAAAAAATCATTAAATAGTGCAAGTGTTACTATTTATAACAAAGATTTTGTACCTGCTGTAAGAGATTGAAAAAATAGTATATATGTTTATAACAAAAATGCTTTAAGTTTAATACCTGTTGCAAGCAGATTAGTAATTAAATTAATTAAAGGTTATTTAAATTCATACAATTTAAATATAGAATCTAAATTAAGAAAAGAAAAATTACGTCGTAGATTAAGAAAATTATCTACAAATAAAATATTTGTAAGTGATGGTGAATTTAAACATACTAATGATAAAGTAAATATTACTTTATATGTTTATAATAGACAAAGACTTAATTACTTATTAAAACTAAGAAAAAGATATATAAGTTTGTTTAGTAAAGCTAGATTTGAAAGAAAATTAGAAACAATAAGAAGTGTATGATTTTCTATACTAAAAAAAGAAGAAGAAAAAAGTAAAATCTTAACAAAAGTTTTACCAAATTATAGTTCAAAATTATATTCAGTACAAAAGATTTACTATAGAAAATTTGTAAAAAATTCTCTTAGAAGATTAAAATATTACATGTTTTATAAACAATTACTTTATATTAATAAAGCTAAATTTGAAAATTCTTATTTACAAGGTTTAATAAGTTTAATAAGAAAAATATATAAAAAAAATGTAGAATTTAATATTATTAATTTAAAATACTTTTATTTTAATAGTGATATATTTACACAACCATTAGTATTAAAAATAAGAAAAAAAAGAAAAATATTAAGATATATTAAAGCATTAGTTAGAAAAGCAAATATAAAAAAGATTAAATTAAATGTAAAATCAAGATACTTTTTTGATTTAGATAATTTATTTACTGTAAATAATAAAGATACTACAAATAATCTATTAAATAATTTAATGCAACAAAATAAAACAAGTTCAGAATACTTAAAAAAAATTGTATTAAATAAGATAAAATATAAAAGAGTATCAGGTGTTAGAGTAGAAACTGCAGGTAGATTAACTAGACGTTATACTGCTTCAAGATCACAACATAAAGTTAGATATAGTGGTAATTTAGAAAATTCTTACTCTTCTATTAAAAGTTATCCTTCAGCTGTGATAAGAGGAAACTTTAAACCTAATTTACAATATACTAAATTAAATTCTAAATCTCGTATTGGATCTTTTGGTGTTAAAGGTTGAGTAAGTGGTATTTAATTAATTTAATATTCATATTTCCCTCCCATTAAATAGTTAATAAAGATGATGAAATAGTCTGAACCATTTTGAGAAAAGTGGAAATAAAAGAAAAAAAATCTTTTATGATAACAATAATTGAACAGGCTAATTTGCGCAAGAGAGTACAAATTGAGTGCGCGGTTTGGCACCTCGATGTCGGCTTAGCTCATCCACATGAATGCAAAAATCATGAAGGGTTCGACTGTTCGTCGATTAAAGAGCTACATGAGCTGGGTTTAATACGTCGTGAGACAGTATGGTTTCTATCTTCTAGAGGAAATTAAAGTAGAATAAAAATAGCCCCTTCGTACGAAAGGAGTTGGGTATATTGACCTATGGTTTACCTGTTGTTTATGTTATATATTAATATATAAGCAATTATAATATATCATTTACTTATACTTAAGTAAATTGTTCGCATAGGCATGGCAGGAAGGCTACGTCAGTTAAAGATAAGTGCTGAAAGCATTTAAGCGCGAAGCTTACTTTAGGATACTTTTAAACGTAGAAGAACACTACGAGTATAATTATTATATATTTAGTTATAATGATTAATAGGCTTTAGTTGTACTAATCTTAACATTTTTAGACATAAAGTACTAATTCTTAAAATACTAAATATTTCACATATCCTTAAATTAAATTTAGCCCGGTTAGCATAAAAGTAATGCAACCGTTTTGTAATCGGTGGAAGTAAGTGCGATACTTGCACTGGGCTACTAAAGACCCAATCGTCAAGTTTGGTTAAGACATAACATTTTCACTGTTAGAACGGGAGTTCAAATCTCCCTTGGGTTGAAAGAGATTAGCTCAGTTGGTAGAGCTGTCGCTTTACACGCGAAAGGTCAGGTGTTCGAGTCACCTATTTCTTAAATATATAGGCGGATTGGTGTAATAGAAGCATATCTGGCTCATGACCATAAGATTTAGGTGCAAGTCCTAAGTCCGCCCAACATTAAGGCTATAGCTTAATTGGTAAAGCGAACCACTCATGATGGTTTGAATAAATGTTCAAGTCATTTTAGTCTTAATTATTATTAAATAGTCCAAATCCTGGAATAGGTAGACAGGGTAAACTATTCTAAATAATCCGAGTGCTGGAATTGGTAGACAGTCTTAACTTAAGCTTAAGTGACGAAAGTCGTGAACGTTCGAATCGTTCCTCGGATATATATGGGGTTATAGTTTAACTGGTAAAACGACGATTTTGCATATCGTTATTTCAGGATCGAGTCCTGATAACTCCATAATAATATATAGCTTGAGAAGCTCAATTGGTAGAGCGGATCACTGAAGATGATTAGGTTATAAGTTCAAGTCTTATCTCGAGCAATATAATTATGGGTATGCTGAAATTGGTAACCAGGTTCCGTTTAGGCCGGAATAGTTTATACTTTACAAGTTCAAGTCTTGTTACCCATATATTAAGATTATGTTGTCGACTAATCGGTAAGTCATAAATTTTTGGTATTTACTATTGGGTGTTCGAGTCGCCCCAACATAATATTAGCCAGGATAGTTCAATCGGTAGAACAATAATTTCATGAATTAAGAATGAGAATTCGAGTTTCTCTCCTGGCTTGCCCGGGTCTCATCCGCCTCCGGGGGGGTGAGGCCCCGGATAGGACTAAATAATTCAATATTTATCGATAGTATTATTTATATCTAAGATGTTGTACACCTAAATATATACAATTATGATACAATTATTTAAAATAATAGGAACAATCCTATCTTCAACTGGTTTCGCAGTAGGTATTAAAATAGGTGAAGTTATAAACCTTTCATTAAAAGGACAATTATTCTCATACGCAAATTTAAACAATATTAAAAATTTGTATTCATTATTTGTTTTGGTTATAAGTATATATAAATTATTTATGTTTATTATAAATATAGATGTATTAGATTTATTAATGTTTAATATTATTATGTATAATATTATATTATGATTTATTATTTATTTAATAGGTAGTTTAATATCTATTTATTTATTTTATTATACATATGAAAAATATAAATCTAATAATAATGTTATATTTTTAATTTTAAGTTTTTTATTTTTAATACTTTCTTTAGTTTTATTATATTTAGCTATTTCTCAAATATCAATCTATTGAGTTACTATGAATAGAAATCCAGGTCCAAACAATAATAATCCAGGTAATGGAGGTAATTGAGGAAATGGAAATTTTGGAAATGGAGGTAAACCTAATTCTAATATAAATTTAAATATATTTAGTAAAAAACCTTCTAATGATAATAATAATAAAGAGATATTGGAACATCATGCTGCATTTCATCGTAAATTAGATGAACATATTGAGAAACAATATTTTAATAACGGTATGCCTGCGGTAAAAGATTTCGATAATTTATATATCACATATAAAAATAAAAAGGATTTTGATAATAACTTAGATTGATCTAAGTTATTAGATCTTTATTTTTGTACTCACCATAAAAACCCAATGGGGATCGCCAATGCAGATCCCGATCTTTTAATAAAAACATTAAAAGATGGTTCACCTATTGAATTAGGTGAAAAATTTCAGGAGGTTTTTGGTAAAAGTTATAAGCCAGGGGAATTATATACATATTTATTAATTATCAATTTAGTATCAGATATAAGTAAAAAATAATTTACTAGCCCAGGGTCTCATCCGCGGGTGAGGCTCCGGAGGATACTAAAAAGAAAACATTAATAAATAAAAATGTACAATAAATAATAGATAATCAATTTGTTAAGCCAGAATATAAGGTTTTATATTTACATTTCTTATTTAATTATTTAAATATTAAATGTAAATATTAAGGTGGGTGTAGTTCAATAGGTAGAACAGCTGTATGTGGCATAGTATATCCTAGTTCGAGTCTAGGTACCCACCCTAGATAACAATATAACTTGTTATTCATATAAAAGTTAAATTCGTTTTTGCGAAGAAAAAACTTAGTTGTTTTTTTGTTAGATCAGTCGTCCCCATACAATCTCGCTAATTCAGGTAGTAATACAACATCTGCTGCGCCGAGTAATTCAGATAGTTTGATAGATGGAGTACTAACATTAAAAAAACCTAGTGAATGACAAGAAAGATGATTCTTATCATCTAATGCTAAAGACATTGGTACTTTATACTTAATGTTTGCGTTATTCTCAGGTTTATTAGGTACAGCATTCTCTGTACTTATTAGATTAGAATTATCTGGACCAGGTGTTCAATATATAGCAGATAACCAATTATACAATAGTATAATTACAGCTCACGCCATTATGATGATTTTCTTTATGGTTATGCCTGCTTTAATCGGAGGTTTCGGTAATTTCTTATTACCATTATTAGTAGGAGGTCCAGATATGGCATTCCCTAGATTAAATAACATTAGTTTCTGATTATTAGTACCTAGTTTACTTTTATTTGTATTCTCTGCTATAATAGAAAACGGTGCGGGTACAGGATGAACTCTATATCCCCCATTATCAGGAATACAATCTCACAGTGGACCTAGTGTTGATTTAGCTATATTTGGTTTACACTTAAGTGGTATTAGTAGTATGTTAGGTGCTATGAATTTCATAACTACTATTTTAAATATGAGAAGTCCAGGTATACGTTTACATAAATTAGCCTTATTTGGTTGAGCTGTTATTATTACTGCAGTGTTACTATTATTATCACTACCTGTATTAGCGGGTGGTATTACTATGATTTTAACAGATAGAAACTTTAATACATCATTCTTCGAAGTAGCTGGTGGTGGTGATCCTATATTATTCCAACATCTTTTCTGATTCTTCGGTTAAATTAAAATTTAAATGGCCCTAAGATGAGTAATCATCACTTTGCGACGAACTGTATGCTGGAACCTCCTGAAAAAATAGTCCACTCGTATTAATTGCGTTAGGTACAATCTATTATATTACAATATAATTTGTAAGGACAACCAGCAGGAAACCAAAAAACATAAATATTATGTTTGAGTAGGATCCTCAGAGACTATACGTTCGTATCCTCAACTACTCAATCTAAATTACAATGTTTAGATTATAAATTATATATAGAAAAAAAAAAAATTTTTTATTAATTATATCCTAAATATATGTATGCCTCAATATAAGGATAGGATATAGTGAAAAAAAATTTAATTTTATATAAAAATTTTTTTAATATTAAATTATAAATATTTGTAGTCTTCAATATAAGGCTATATAATTAGTGTAAATTCTAACTTTACGGCGTACGTAAGGTACAATAACGATTTAATTTGTTGGGGTTAAATATAGAGTCCAAAAAAAAAAAAAATCTTTTTACATGAAAAAATACTCTCTTAAACATAATGTTCTAGCTTAAACAAAATGTTCTAGCTTAAAAAAAAAGAATATTATTATGGTAAGTGTTATATATATGCCCTTTATCCTTTACCCTATAAGCTTAGAAAGCAATGATAATTATAAGAAATTATCCATATATAAATGTTTCTTTCCATAATGTTAAACAAATCAATTAATTTAAAAAATCGTCTTAACTCGTCTTTTGCATCTTTAAAAACTTTTATATCAGGTTGTAAATCATATTGTACATTAGGTAACAATCAATCTAATCAAGATAGTACCGATGAAACACAGGAACAAAGGGATAGTCAAAAAAATAAACGTAAATTTGAGGAAGATTCCGATGATGAACAAAGCGGTAGAAATACCAAAAGACATAAATCCTCTGATGGAGATAATTCCAAAGATGGAAATAATTCCAAAGATGAGGATAATTCCGATTCCGATGTTGTTGAAGGATTATTTAAGGATCTAGAAAATAATAAACGTCATCAAGGGGATCCCGCTCAACTTGAAAGTATTAGAAGTGCAATCAAAAAAAGTAGAAATGATTGCATTGAAAACCTTTCAAAAGCAGAGGATGAAGATGATACTGTTTCTGAAGAAAGATTCAGAAAACAATTAATCAACATTGATACTTTATTGGATACTAACAACGAATTAGGATTACTAGATGATTCTGATTCGGATCAACCAGAAGGATCTGATGAGCAACAATCAACAGATTCACAAAATGTACCTGAATTAGGGGATTCAGGTCGTAATACTCCTTCCGAAAGATCTCTTTCGGATATGGAGGCAACTCTTGATAATATATTAGATTTTTTAGGAGATTAATAATTTTTTGGTTACTAAAAATAATTTTACATGTAAAAAATATTTTTTTTTTTTTGCATCCAGAGGTCTTTTCTTATTTTTTGTATTTACTTTTTGTAGTTAAATTATTTAATCTTATAATTTTTATTTCTAAATACATTTTTTCCATAAATAATGCTTACTTATTATTTTCAGAAGAAAGTAGTGAAGCAGAGGATTCGCTTGTTGAAAAGGAAAATATTAAATTAATTTCTGAGCATGTACCTAAACATTTAAAACCTCTTAATGATGATCAATTTGGATACTATTTAGCAGGTTTAATAGATGGTGGTGGTAGATTCTCAAAATATGCAGCACATATTGTATTTCATAGTTTAGATGTTTCACTTGCGTATTATATTAAAAAACGTATAGGTTATGGATCTGTAAAAAAAGTAAAACCCAAAAATTCCTATATTTTAACTATAACTAAACGTGAAGGACTTCAAAAGCTGTTAAATTTAATTAACGGTAAGCTTAGAACACAATTAATATGTGATGCTATATTTAAATATATATTAAATGTCTATGTAGAACCTTTATATTTAAAAGAAAAATTCCATATTAATACTTCAAAAGATCTAGATAATCATTGATTAGCTGGTTTTTTAGATGTACATGGTAGTTTTAAAGTAAAAATTTTTAAAAGTATTAAACCATCAGGTAATACATGTTTTAAAGTAAGGTTAAATATGCAAGTTGATCAAAAAACACGTGTATTCCTTGATCTTATTAAAGACATATTTGGTGGTAACATAGGTTATAGAAAAAGTCAAGATTCTTATTACTATGGATCAACTAGTTTTGGTTCTGCTATAAAGGTGATAAATTATTTTGATAAATATCATCTGTTATCTAGTAAATATGTAAATTTTCTTAAATGGAGAAAAGTGTACCATTTAATTCAAGAAAAAAAACATCTAACACCTGAAGGACAAGCTAGAATTATAAAAATAAAATCTTCTATGGATATTTATTTAAGGAAAAGATTATACCTTTAAAAGTAATAAAAATATTATAAGATATAAATTAAATTGGCCCTTGCCAATTGCTCTAAATAGTAAAAAAAAAAAATATATATATATAGGCTTCTTAACGTTGCTGTATGCTGGGACCACTTCTATATTTAGTTTTAAATACTCAATCTAAAATGATAAAGTAAAAAAGTTAAAACGATGAAGTATATCAGCAGGTAACATTTTTTTTAATGGAACCTCAGAGACTTTATGCAACGAAGTTGTAGTAAACACAGAGAATAAAAAATCTATCTCTGTTCATGTACCTAAACATTTAAAACCTGTTAATCATGATCAATTTAGACATTATTTAACAGGTTTAATAGATGTTCATTTCAGTAGTAGACAACAATTAGTTATTGTATTATAATACATAAGATGCTTCTTTAGCCTATTATATAAAACAAAGATTAGGTTATGTAAATGTTTAAAAGCATTAATAATAAAAATGCTTTTATTCTAGTCCCCTCCGGGGTCTCACCCTCGTCTGGAGGGGGGCTAGTAAACATATTAACTATTAAAAATGAATAAAAGCATATTTAATAATTCAAAATAAAGACATTTAAACAAATATGAACTTGTAAAATTATTAAATTAATAAGTACAATGAACAGATTAAGTGATACTACAATTTAAGATAAAGTCCTAACAAGGATGTTAAATTCTTGAGTATTAATTAGAATAGATTATTATTAACTATTCGTTTAATCAAAATTATTGTTATATATTAATTATACCAGGATTCGGTATTATTAGTACAGTTATCGCAGCTGGATCAGGTAAAAACGTATTCGGATACTTAGGTATGGTTTACGCTATGATGTCTATTGGTGTTTTAGGATTTATCGTTTGAAGTCACCACATGTATACAGTTGGTTTAGACGTTGATACAAGAGCTTATTTCACAGCTGCTACTTTAATTATTGCAGTTCCTACTGGAATTAAAATATTCAGTTGATTAGCTACATGTTACGGTGGATCATTACATTTAACAGCTCCTATGTTATTCGCATTAGGATTTGTTGTATTATTCACTATTGGTGGATTAAGTGGTGTTGTTTTAGCTAATGCATCACTTGATATTGCATTCCACGATACTTATTACGTCGTTGCTCACTTCCATTATGTATTATCTATGGGTGCAGTATTTGCACTATTCAGTGGTTGATACTTCTGAATACCTAAGATATTAGGTTTATCATATAACCAATTTGCTGCTAAAGTACACTTCTGAATTTTATTCATTGGGGTTAGTATAAAGGGAAGTAATTTTGACAAAGGAAAAAGATTTAATAGTGGATGATCAGGTGGTGGTTCACCTATCAATCCTGATGATTTTGTTCTCTACTTTGAAAATGTTAAGCAAGATAAAAAAAAGATTTATAAAGAATTAAGAGGAAAATCTGGAGTATATTTATTTATTAATAATATAACTAAGGAGTTATATGTAGGTAGTAGTCTTACTTTATCTAAAAGAATGACTAGTCATTTTTATCATGCAAATTCTGATAAGCCTACAAAAATAGTAATAACTAGAGCAATGAGGAAATATAAATTAGAAAATTTTTCTTTAGGTATATTAGAATTTTCTCCTTCAGATATAATAATTTGTTCCGATTTAGAACAAAAATGAATAGATCATTATAAACCAAAATACAATGTATTGAAAATTGCAGGTAGTTCATCTGGTTTTCGTCATACTATTGATACTATTAAAAAATTAAAAGAGCTTTTTAAAAAGGAGAATCATCCAAAGTTTGGTAGTGTTACTTCTCCTGAAACAAAAAAAGCTATTAGTTATAGTATTAAAAAATTTTATCTTACTCATAGTCACCCCTCTAAAGGATTGAAAGGAAAACTTTCTCCACAATATGGTATTGGTGGTGATTTTGTTTTTTGTTATAATCAAATGGGTGAAGAATTGATTTTTCCATCCATCAATGCAGCTAGACAACATTTTAAAGTTAGATGAACACTTATAAAAAAAAGTATAGATACTCAAAAATGAGTAACTTTACAAGGTGAACAATGAATTATTCAATCTATTCCTCGTCAAAATTAATAAGATTAGCCCCTTCCAATCTTTCAATATGCTGGAAACTCTCATAAGGCTTAAGTACTCGACTTATTAGTCAGTAACAATCTTAAGTATATCTAGACAATCAGCAGAAAACCAACGGATACTTATTTGTATCTTAGTAGATTCTCAGAGACTACACGAAAGAGACTATCATGGTAAAAGACCATGGTAGTTAAGATATAGTCCATATAATGTAATCTTACATTCTTCCCACAACACTTCTTAGGTTTACAAGGTATGCCTAGAAGAATTAGTGATTACCCTGACGCCTTCTACGGTTGAAACTTAGTAAGTAGTGTAGGTTCTATCGTTAGTGTTGTAGCTACATGATATTTCTTAACTATTATTTACAAACAATTAACAGAAGGTAAAGCAGTTTCAAGATACCCTTGATTAACACCACAATTATTCAGTGATACATTCCAAGTGTTATTCACTAGAAATAATAACTCATTAGAATGATGTTTAACAAGTCCACCTAAACCTCACGCGTTTGCTAGCTTGCCTTTACAATCTTAGTTGCTTAGTAGGTTACTTTATTAGTGGTATTGGTAATATTATGTATACTAGGTCCTAGTACTTTTCAGTGATATGGGGAACTAGAACGGATTACTGATTTAATGCAATCCTTAAATATGACGTTTTTATTTTAATTATCTTTGTTAATATATATATTTATTAAGTATATATAAAAAAGTTAGTTAAGTTAGACAAATTATATATATTTGTTTAATAAACATGTTAATTTAAAGGTAAAATATAGTATTTACTAGATATAAGTACGGTTATTTTAACATGTTAAAGGTAAAATATAGTATATTGTAAACTATATATAGGTTCGGTTATTATATATGTTACAACAGTATAGTTATATACTGTTTATAGTATCACAAATAAAAATATAGGTAATATCATAATTACCTATCCTAAATATAAAGTCTTTATCAATAGTAGTTATATCTCTAAAAGGCTGAAAGCATAAATATTTAAATAAATGGAAAAATCAAAAAAAACAAAGGTAACACAATCAAATACTAATACAACTCAATCTAATAACAACCAAACTCAAACAAATTCTACAACTCAACCTGATAACAGCCAAACTCAACCAAATAACAACCAAGTTCAGTCAAATTTTAATACAACTCAAACATTATCAAGTAGCGATCAATCTAGTAGTAAGCAAAGATATTTAGATCAAATTGCTATAGCTAGAGAGAATATAGCAAAATATGAAGAACAAATAGAAGAAATTCAAAAATGATCTAATGCTGATGTTTCTAGAGGAGCAAAAAAATTTTATTCAGAAGAGATAAATGATCTAAACAGATTTATAGACGACCTTCATGAAGAAATACATGTTTGATTAGATTTATTAAATTAACCCATTTTTGAAGTAATCATCTTTTTCTTCATTAGTTTATAGTATATTTCTTTCTTAGCTGTATACCTAAATATTTACTACTATGATACAATCAGCAAAAATAATTGGAACGGGAATTGCTACAACAGGTTTAATCGGTGCAGGTATTGGTATAGGTGTTGTTTTTGGTGCATTAATATTAGGTGTAGCTAGAAACCCATCATTAAAAGGACAATTATTTTCATACGCAATTTTGGGTTTCGCTTTTGCCGAAGCTACAGGATTAAAATAAAGCAAATAGTTCTGTATAAATTGGGTAAATTGCAAGAAATACTTGTTTAAGTTAACTTGCAGCGAAGCTTAGCTAAAAAAGTTAAGAACGTTCAACGACTAATCCGCCGGGGCGGTTTCATCCGCCTCCAGCCCCTTTAAGGGGGGGGGACTATAAATATTTCCTAGAAGCCCAACAATTAAATACTATTTAATTGAAGACATAGTCTGACCAACAGAGTGATCTGTTGAAATAGGTAGGTTTATTACCTATTATAACAAATTTTTCCGTCATTCGTGTATTTGCTTTAATGATGGCTTTCTTATTACTATACGTTGTTTAATTAATAGGCATTTTTTAAGCAAAATTAATACAAAATAATTTGTATTATATTTAATATATAAATAAATAAACATAATTTTTAAACATGACAACTACAACTTTTTTTTTATTTTTAATACCAATTTTAGCAATATTGTTGCTTACAATAAATTTGCTTTTTTCTCCTCATAATCCATACCAAGAAAAAGATAGTGCCTTTGAATGTGGTTTCCATTCTTTCTTAGGACAGAATAGAACACAATTCAGTATCTCTTTCTTCATATTTGCTTTGTTATTCTTATTATTTGACTTAGAAATCTTATTAGTTTATCCTTATGTAGTAAGTGCATATACAAACGGAATATATGGTCTAGTAATAATGTTAGTATTTTTTCTTGTATTAACTTTAGGTTTTGCCTTTGAGTTAGGGAAAAATGCTTTAAAAATTGAAAGCAGACAAGTTTATAATTTAAATTATAAATCTTGAAGTGGTTATTCTTTAATATATAATAACTAAACTAATCTGTTAAAACAAAATGTGGTTAAATTTAAATTTTTAATGATTATATTGATAATATGAATTAATGAATATTAATATATATATATATAAATGCTTTTAGATATATTAAAAGGATATTTACAATTGGATGCTCCTACTCCTTGAGGAGTATTCTTCCAAGATAGTGCTTCACCTCAAATGGAAGGAATAGAGGAATTACATAATAATATTATGTTTTATTTAGCGATTATTTTATTTACTGTTACATGAATGATGATAACAATCATAAGAAATTTTGTTTCTACAAAATCTCCTATTGCTCATAAATATTTAAATCACGGTACTTTAATAGAACTAATTTGAACTATTACACCTGCATTTATATTAATATTGATTGCATTCCCTTCATTCAAATTATTATATTTAATGGACGAAGTTATGGATCCTTCATTAGTTGTTTATGCAGAAGGTCACCAATGATATTGAAGTTACCAATATCCAGACTTCACAAATGAAGATAACGAGTTTATCGAGTTTGATTCATATATAGTACCTGAAAGTGATTTAGAAGAGGGACAATTCAGAATGCTAGAAGTAGATAATAGAGTTATAATACCTGAATTAACTCACACAAGATTTGTAATTTCAGCTGCGGATGTTATACATTCTTACGCTTGCCCTTCTTTAGGTATTAAAGCTGATGCATACCCAGGTAGATTAAACCAAGCTTCTGTTTATGTAAATCGTCCTGGAACATTCTTTGGACAATGTTCAGAAATATGTGGTATACTTCACAGTTCTATGCCTATTGCAATACAATCTGTATCTATTAAAGATTTCTTATTATGATTAAGAGATCAAATGGAAGGCTAATTTAGTGTATCATAAAGTAGTTATTTTAACTACTTTATATAGACGTGTTAATTCAATGGTAGAATCGCGTGCTACGGACACGTAAATACAAGTTCAAGTCTTGTACACGTTTAACAATATAGTGTTAAATCACTATGTTGTATATTATATCTTATATTAAATATATTATTTATTTGTCTTTACCTTTATTAATATAATATGTTTGTATATTATTATGAAGGTTATATAAATACATATATATATAAATATTTTTTTTTTTTTATGATAAACTTTTTACTTATGGTTATTCAACTTATATAAGTTTATTTATTTGTCTATAATAAAGTTAAGGGTTAAAATAACGTAGTAGAATACGGAAATATAAGTTCTAATATTATATATATTAGTAGTATAGTAGTATAAAGATTGTATATACAATAAATATAAATATATAATACATTTACTTTTACGTTAATATAGTATAGATAAATCAAAAACAATAAAAATTTTTATATGAATTTTTCAATATTTTTATTCCTTATAGGAATTTTAGGTTTCGTTTTAAATAGAAAAAATATCATACTAATGTTAATTTCTATAGAAATTATGTTATTATCAATAACATTTTTAATATTAATTAGTTCACTTAGTTTTGATGATATTTTAGGACAAACTTTTGCTGTTTATATTTTAACAATAGCAGGAGCAGAATCTGCAATAGGTTTAGGAATTTTAGTTGCATATTACAGATTAAGAGGAAGTATATCAATACAATATAAATAATGTATTTAACATTGATAGTTTTACCTTTATTAGGATCTATAGTTTCAGGTTTCTTTGGTAGAAAAGTTGGGGTAAGCGGAGCACATTTAATAACATGTACTTCAGTTATTACAACAACACTATTAGCAATAGTAGCTTTCTTCGAAGTAGGTTTCAATAATATACCTGTAACAATAAATGTAGCAAGATGAGTTGATGTAGAATCACTATATGTATTATGAAACTTTAGATTTGATTCATTAACTGTTTCAATGTTAATACCTGTATTAATAGTATCTAGTTTAGTACACGTATATTCAATAAGTTATATGAGTCATGATCCACACAACCAAAGATTCTTCAGTTATTTAAGCTTATTCACTTTTATGATGATTATTCTTGTAACAGGAAATAATTATCTATTAATGTTTGTAGGTTGAGAAGGTGTTGGTGTTTGTTCATATCTTTTAGTAAATTTCTGATTTACTAGAATAGCAGCAAACCAAAGTTCTTTATCTGCTTTATTAACTAATAGAGTTGGTGATTGCTTTTTAACTGTAGGTATGTTTGCTATACTATGATCTTTTGGTAATATAGATTATGGTACAGTATTTGCATTAGCTCCATTTTACAATGAAAATATAATAACAATAATAGGTATTTGTTTATTAATAGGTGCTACAGCTAAAAGTTCACAAGTAGGTTTACATATTTGATTACCTCAAGCTATGGAGGGTCCTACACCCGTATCTGCTTTAATTCACGCTGCAACTATGGTTACAGCTGGAGTATATTTATTAATGAGATCTTCACCTTTAATAGAATATAGTTCAACTGTATTAGTACTTTGTTTATGATTAGGTGCTATAACTACAGTATTTAGTTCTTTAATTGGTTTATTCCAACAAGATATTAAAAAAGTTATTGCCTATTCTACTATGAGTCAATTAGGTATGATGGTAATAGCTGTTGGTTTATCAAGTTATAACTTAGCGTTATTCCACTTAGTAAATCACGCTTTCTATAAAGCATTATTATTCTTAGGTGCTGGTTCAGTTATACACGCAGTAGCAGATAATCAAGATTTCAGAAAATACGGAGGTTTAAGACCATTCTTACCTTTAACATATTCAGTAATGTTAATAGCTTCATTAAGTTTAGTAGCTGTACCTTTTATGACAGGATTCTATTCTAAAGATTTTATCTTAGAATCTGCTTACGGTCAATTCTATTTATCAAGTACTATAGTTTACTTTGTAGCTACAATAGGTGCTATGTTTACTACACTTTATTCAGCTAAAGTATTATATCTAACATTCTTGACTAATCCTAATGGACCGTTAGTAAGTTACAAACACGCTCACGAAGGTGACTTATTTATGACTATACCATTAATTATATTAGCTATTTTCTCAATATTCTTTGGATACTTGACTAAAGATATCTTTATAGGATTAGGTACTGGTTTCTTCGCAGATAATAGTTTATTTATCCATCCTAGTCATGAAATTATGTTAGATACTGAATTTGCTGTACCTACATTATTCAAATTATTACCTTTTGTATTTACTGTATCATTAAGTATAATTTCAGTAGTATTATCTGAATTCTTACCTAAATTACTTATTAACTTTAAATTCACTAGATTAGGTTACAATATATTTAGTTTCTTTAATCAAAGATTCTACGTAGAATTATTCTATAATAAATATATTGTAGAAGGTGTTCTTAAATTAGGTGGTCAAACAACTAAGAGTCTTGATAAAGGTTCTGTTGAATTATTAGGACCTTATGGTTTAGAAAAAGGATTATTAGCTTTAAGTAATAGTATAGGTAAATTAAGTACAGGTGTTATTACTACTTATGCTTTATACATATTAATAGGTTTAATATTCTATATTTCTCTATTATATTTTTCTTACAGTGATAATAATTTATTAATTTTAGTTATTTTTACTTTATTTGCTTTATTAAATAAAAATAAGAGTTCCTCTTCTAAATATAATATATATAATATTTACCTTTTGTTCAAGAGATTTTAGATGAGTTATATATTAGTAGATTCTATTAGAATCTATATATATATTATATAATTTAAATTTATGTTCCTATTATAAATGCTTTTATCCTCAATATTCTGTTTATTATTATCTAATGCCCTGTCTTTAAGACGTGATACAACAATTCTTTACTCAAGAGTGGGAATAATCATTTTATTTTATTGTATCTATTTATCTTATAATAATTTATTTATAACATATTTAGATAATGGTATTGGGTTATTTGGAGGTTTATTTTATACATCCTCTATAACACAATCATTTCATATATTAATATTTGTTATTAGTTTATTAATATTGAATTTGACTGGATTCTACCCTAGAAAATTAGTATCTAGTGAGTATTCAAGTTTACACAAATTATTATTTACTAAATTACAATTTGTGAAAAACTTAACTGTATCTAATATAATTTTAAAAAAAGGAGAACAATACACAATATTAGAATATACATTGATGTTATTATTTATAATAACAGGAAGTGTATTATTAATATCAAGTAGTGATTTAGTATCTATTTTCTTATCTATAGAATTACAAAGTTATGGTTTATATTTATTATGTACTATGTATAGAAATTCAGAATCTTCTACTTCAGCTGGTTTAACTTATTTTTTACTAGGTGGATTATCTTCTTGTTTTATTTTATTAGGTATTGCATTAATTTATGCAAATCTAGGTGTTACTTATTTAGATAGTTTTTATGTTATTAATAACTTAGCAGGTATAGTAAACGAACAAGAAATTACTACATATATACCTTATTGCTTATTATTAATTTCTGTAGGATTCTTATTTAAAATATCAGCTGCACCATTCCACTTTTGATCACCTGAAGTTTATGATGGTATACCTACAATAGTTACAACATTTGTTGCTATTATAGCAAAAATATCTATATTAATATTATTATTACAATTAGTTCACTATACTAATAATATTTATGTAAAAACTAGCTATTCTTGAACTTCAAGTTTATTATTAAGTTCATTATTATCTTTAATTATAGGAACTGTTTTAGGTTTAACTCAGTTTAGAATTAAAAGATTATTTGCTTATAGTACAATATCTCATTTAGGTTTCATACTTTTAGCATTAACTATTAATAGTGTTGAATCAATACAATCATTTATTTTCTACTTAGTACAATATAGTTTATCTAATTTAAACGCCTTTGTTTTATTAGTAGCTATAGGTTATAGTTTATATGCTTATAATGATAAAAATATTAATCATAATAACTTAATTGATAAAAATAATTCACCTATACAACTTATAAGTCAGCTTAAAGGATATTTCCATATAAATAGTTTATTAGCTTTAAGTTTAGCTATTACTTTGTTATCTTTTGCAGGTATTCCACCTTTAATGGGATTCTTTGCAAAACAGATGGTATTCTCTGCTGCTTTACAAGAAGGATTTATTTTCTTAACACTTATAGGAGTTTTAACTAGTGTTATTAGTGCTGTTTATTACTTATTTATTGTTAAAACAATGTTCTTTGATGGACACTCTTATACTTACTTTAGCAAATTGAAAGATCTTAGAATACCAGCTCTTATTTTACAAAAAGATAAAGTTGTAAATAAAATATATTTTGATTCAAAATTTGCTTTATCTAGTTCTTTAAGTATAACTATTTCTATATTAACTTTAGTTATTTTATTATTTATGCTTATGCCTAACGAATGATTACATATGTCTAACATATTAGCTCTTGTTTTATTTGTACCAAGTGGTATATAAATATAAAAAAATATATATATATATATATAACTATAAACTATAATATCTAATATTAAATTGTTAATAAAAAAAAAAAAAATTATTGTGAACTAAAATAATATACATTTATATTATATTTAATGAGAATTTTAAAAAGTCATCCTTTATTAAAGATATTAAATTCATATTTAATAGATTCACCACAACCTTCTAATATAAGTTACTTATGAAACTTTGGATCTTTATTAGGTCTATGTTTAGGTATACAAATAGTAACAGGTGTTACATTAGCTATGCACTATACACCTAGTGTATTAGAAGCATTTAATTCTGTAGAACACATTATGAGAGACGTAAATAATGGTTGATTAGTACGTTACTTACACTCTAATACAGCCTCAGCTTTCTTCTTCTTAGTGTACTTACACATAGGTAGAGGTTTATACTACGGATCTTACAAATCTCCTAGAACATTAACATGAGCTATTGGTACAGTAATCCTAATAGTTATGATGGCCACAGCCTTCTTGGGTTATGTACTGCCTTATGGTCAAATGAGTTTATGAGGTGCTACAGTTATTACTAACCTTATGAGTGCTATACCTTGAATAGGTCAAGATATAGTTGAGTTCATCTGGGGTGGTTTCTCCGTAAATAATGCAACATTAAATAGATTCTTTGCATTACATTTCTTATTACCATTTGTATTAGCTGCATTAGTAATAATGCACTTAATAGCAATGCACGATACTGTAGGATCAGGTAATCCTTTAGGTATTTCAGGTAATTATGACAGATTACCTTTTGCTCCTTACTTCATATTCAAAGATTTAGTAACCATCTTTATCTTCTTCATAGTACTATCTGTATTTGTTTTCTTCATGCCTAATGCATTAGGAGATAGTGAAAACTATGTTATGGCTAACCCAATGCAAACTCCACCTGCTATTGTTCCGGAGTGATATCTTTTACCTTTCTATGCTATTTTAAGATCTATACCTAACAAATTATTAGGTGTTATTGCTATGTTTGCTGCAATTTTAGCTTTAATGGTTATGCCTATAACAGATTTATCTAAATTAAGAGGAGTACAATTCAGACCTTTAAGTAAAGTAGCATTCTATATTTTCGTGGCTAACTTCTTAATATTAATGCAAATAGGTGCAAAACACGTTGAAACACCATTCATTGAGTTTGGACAAATTTCAACTGTATTATACTTTGCACACTTCTTTGTTATAGTGCCTGTAGTTAGTCTTATCGAAAATAGCTTATCAGAGTTAGCTACTAAAAAATAATAATTTATAATTTTGCATGATAATCTTAGTGGTAGTCTAATAGTGCTTTAAAAAACGCTTTTAATTACCACGGTATACCCCCGACCCTACCTCCCTTCGTGGGACATGTTCAGGTCTGGGTCGGGGGAGGGAGGGAAAGGGGACTAAAAAAAAATTTTTTTTTTTCGGTTGAAAATAACTAGTATAGCTAATGCTGGTTGTATTCGACAATATATTTCCAATATTAGCAATATTTTTACTTTTCGGGTACACGAATAAACTATGGATTTCCACAACCATTCAATTACCTTAAGATTACAATCTACCAAATGGTAATTATACCTTAAGGTAGTATTGGTCTGGTATTATAATAATAAATAATATTAAATCGTTATTCTGTTATTGTTTATGTACCTGAATTTGGTAGATATATATTTTATTAGAGCTTCTTTTTTGGATAATGTTTATAAATATGTGGTATACTACATAGTTCTATACCTATTGCAAAACAATCTTTTAAAGATTTCTTATTATGTTATTCGTTAGTTATTAAAAATTAAGGAGCTTGAGCAGAGGGTATTGCGTTTCGATTGCAAATTGATACAAAGGGATTAGAGTTCCCCCCAAGCTTCTTAATATGTATTAATTTATAAATTTACTTCTATACTAAAAATTAATGATGTTTGTTATATTAAATTTACTCTTAGCTTCAATTGTAAAGGGTGGCCCTTTAAAATTGATTATATTTTTAACTAAATTTGGAATAAAAACTATAGATATTTTGTATAAATCTTTTAATTATTCTTCTGTTTTAAATTGATTAGTAATTATTTTTTATATATTAATTTTATCTGTATGTATTTGATATATTTATATATTATTTTTTCATAAAAGAATTATGAAAATATATAATACAATAGTAGTATATTTTCATAAAAGAATTATGAAAATATATAATACAATAGTAATAATATACTACTATTTAGGTCCTATAAGAACATATAAATTAGTTTATTTAGTATTTTTGATAATTAGATTCTGTGTATCTATTTTTGAATATTTTTCAAAATACTAAATATTTTTTGATGATAAACTGTATAATTATTCAAATGAAATATTTAAGGACTGTGTATTAAATATAAGTAGTGGATCTAACAATCCAATACCTAATATCTACTCTTAAAGGACGGTACTCAAAATTTCGGAGTTAGTTCTAAACTACGAAATATGTTATGACTATTCTTTGAAAAGCCTAAGTTTAATTAACAAAAAAAAAATTTTTTTTTTACTTCTCTACTTTATTAGGCTAAGCTAATGTATTTCAGTGTATAAGTATTCACCTCCCCTATCAAAATTGTCGATCTAAAAGTAGTAGATAA
Organism: Hamigera avellanea; assembly: GCA_027569715.1. NCBI lineage: Eukaryota > Fungi > Ascomycota > Eurotiomycetes > Eurotiales > Aspergillaceae > Hamigera > Hamigera avellanea. The sequence continues at coordinate 23,451 of JAPDKU010000143.1, forward strand.
ATAATATTATAAAATAATATTATTTATTTTTAGCTTTCATAGATATAAAAACATATTATATATTATTAATACTAGCTAACTAAATTAATTTATTAATTCTCATCTATCTATATATCTATTAATATTTATATAAATATGTTTTTCTTTATGAAAAAAAAAATTAATGTTATGTTAACATATTTAATTTCAATAATTGAAGGATTATTGGTTATTTTTCCTGCTTTACTAACCGTAGCATTTGTAACAATAGCCGAAAGAAAAACTATGGCTAGTATGCAAAGAAGATTAGGTCCTAACAATGTAGGTTATTATGGTTTATTACAAGCATTTGCTGATGCTTTAAAACTATTATTAAAAGAATATGTTGCACCTACACAAGCTAACATTATTCTATTCTTTCTTGGGCCTGTTATAACTTTAATATTCTCTTTATTAGGTTTCCTTGTAGTACCTTTTGGTTATGGTTTACATATATCAGATTTTAATTTAGGTATATTATACATGTTAGCAGTTTCTTCTTTAGCTACATATGGTATATTATTAGCTGGTTGATCTGCTAATTCTAAATATGCATTTTTAGGTTCATTAAGAAGTACAGCTCAGTTAATTAGTTACGAATTAATATTAAGTTCTGTTATATTATTAGTTATATTATTAACAGGTAGTTTAAATTTAATTGCTATTATAGAATCACAAAGAATTGTTTATTTCTTATTACCTTTATATCCTCTATTTTTAGTATTCTTTATAGGTTCTGTAGCAGAAACTAATAGAGCTCCTTTTGATTTGGCTGAGGCTGAATCAGAACTTGTTAGTGGTTTCATGACAGAACACTCAGCTAGTATTTTTGTTTTCTTCTTCTTAGCTGAATATGGTAGTATTGTTTTAATTTGTATTTTTAACAGTATTTTATTCTTAGGTGGTTACTTAAGTTTTATTTCTTTAGATTCTATAATAAGTTTTTTAAACTTATTTTTTGATGTTAAAAATTCTATTATATATGATATATTAGTACATATATATTCTACTCCTTTAAATTTAGCTTTAAAAACAGCTTTATTTATTTTTGTTTTCATTTGAGTTAGAGCTTCTTTCCCTAGAATACGTTATGATCAATTAATGTCAGTTTGTTGAACTGTTTTATTACCTATTATTATTAGTTATGTTGTATTAATGCCATGTATTGTAAATGGTTTAGGTATTAGTTTAAACTCTTTCAGCCTTTTGTAATAAAATATTTAGGGGATATCCCTTGTATAGCTATATTAGGGGTGGTTATACAATCTATAAAGTTATTAAACTACTGGTATCCCTGAGTAATTTGAGGTTTCTATTATAAATTTAAAAATATTTTACGTAGTTATAATATATCTCAAGTTTCTCTATTAAATATTTTATTACTGATAGTTGTATTATCGTTGCATAACTTATATTATTTTTATTTTAATCATAATATTATTTTGAGTATTATTATAATTATAATATATTCATTTATTTGTGTTTATACATTTAGAACTATTAAATGCACTGATACGGTAAATTATGTAATTGGTTTATATTTATTATTTTTAGTATTGTTTCTAATTATTTATTCATTAATAAATACATGTAGTATTATATATAATAATGGTATAGATTCTCTATCTATATATATTTTATTAAATTTTTTTGAGGAATATTCAAATATTTATCCTGATTGCTGATTAGGTTATAATGGTAATGATTCAGGATTTGTTTTTATGTTTGGAGGTTCTAGTCGAGGTAGTGGTCAAGGTGGCTTTTCAGGTGGTAATCCTTGAGGTAATCCTGGAGGAAATAATCCAGGACCATCAGATAATTATTCTTTTATGCCAAGTGATAATTCTGATCGACGAAATAGAGGAATTACAAGACCACCAGCTTATTATCCACAACTAAATGATTCTCATATTCCACCTAGTGCTACTTTACCAGTACGTCCTAACGACCTTCCTGGTAGAACAGATCCGTCTGGTATTATTAGAACAGATCCGTCTGGTTTTATTGACACTACAGGTATCGAAAATTATCGTTATGATATAATTGAAGGCCGGGTAGCTAAACATAGAAATATTCTTAATGAAATAAGATTATATAATATTGCTGTGGATCAGTATTGAATGAATGTTCTAAAAAATGTTAGTTTAGAAAAAGATCTAGTTATTTATAAATTACAAGGTGAAATTAAATATAAGGTAGTATACCCTGATAATAGTATGGTACCAATCCCAAATTCAGCGCATGCTGATATTACTCTTCAAGCTTATAAAGATCAACGTGGAGGTCTTACCCATTCGGGTTATATTGACCCAAAAAACTGAGAGCGTTATATACTAGACCCTTTTGCAAATAGATTTGCTAAATGTAATAAAAGTAATTTAGAAGAAATTGCTTCTTTAACTAGTTCTCGTGTATCTAATAGAAGAAATTAGTAATCAAAGTAGCATTCTATATTTTTGTAACTAACTTCTTAATATTAATGCAAATAGGAGAAAAACACGTTTAAACTTCATTTATTGAATTTGGACAAATTTCAACTGTATTATATTTTTGCACATTTCTTTGTTATAGTTTCTGTAGTTAGTTTTATCGAAAATAGCTTATCAGAGTTATCAATTATAAAATAATAATTTCTAAAAACCCTTAATTTACTCTCTTTATTCTTATTAAATTTTATTGTTTAATTAATAAGGTTATAGGAGCTTGAGCAGAGGGTTCTGCGTTTCGATTGCAAATCGAAATAAAGGGATTCGAGTTCCCCGAGCTCCTTATTATATTAATTAATAAAATTAGTTATTAATTAATGATATAAAGTCTCAGAATTATATATAGAAAAATTTTTAAGTATTAAATTATAAATATTTGTAGACTTCAATATAAGGCTATATAATTAGTGAAAATTCTAACTTTACGGCATACGTAGGGTGTTACAAAAATAAATTAAACTCGTAGTAAGAGTATATAAATTATATTAGCAGTAAATTACCTATTTATTTTTATTATTATTATGTCTTTATTATTATTATTAATACCTTTAATTGGAATAGGTTTAGTTACAATAGAGGCAAATTATGGTTTATCTTTAGTAAATAACATAAGATTAAAATTAATAGCCTTAGTAACTTCAATAGTTAATTTAATTGTTTCATTAGTTATGTTTATATTGTTTGACTTTAGTAGTAAACAATTTCAATTTATAGAAGAACATTATGAAATTAGTTATTTTGATTTATATTTAGGTGTAGATGGATTATCTATATATTTTGTATTATTAACAACAATAATTATGCCTATAGCTATTTTATCAAATTGAAATTCAATTAAATCTGAAAATGCTTTATCATTTGTAGTGATAATGTTATTATTAGAAACATTATTATTAGCTGTGTTCTTAGTATTAGATGTATTATTATTCTACATCTTTTTTGAAAGTATTTTACCTCCTTTATTTTTATTAATAGGATTGTTTGGTTCAAGTAACAAAGTTAGAGCTAGTTTCTATTTCTTCTTATATACTTTATTAGGTTCATTATTTATGTTATTATCTATAATAGTAATGTCTTCTATAATGGGTACAACAGATTTTGATGCTTTATCAAAAGCAAATTTCAGCTATGTAACTCAATTATTTTTATTCTATGGAATATTTATAGCTTTTGCTGTAAAAACACCAACAATCTTTTTAAATACTTGATTATTAAAAGCTCACGTTGAATCACCATTATCTGGAAGTATTATTTTAGCAGGTATAGTATTAAAATTAAGTTTATATGGTATATTTAGATTAATTTTACCTTTATTACCTAAAGCTTCTTTAAACTATACATATATTATATATGTAATAGGTGTAATAACAATAATATATGCTAGTTTTAGTACATTAAGAACAATAGACGTTAAAGAACTTATTGCTTACTCTTCTGTATCTCACGCAGCTGTTTACTTAATAGGTGCATTCAGTAATACAATACAAGGTATTGAAGGTGCAATAGTTTTAGGTTTAGCTCACGGTTTTGTTTCATCAGGATTATTTATTTGTGCTGGAGGTATTTTATATGACAGATCATCTACTAGATTAATTACATATTATAGAGGTATGGCTCAAATGATGCCTATATTCTCTATTTTATTCTTCATATTATGTTTAGGTAATTCTGGAACTCCTTTAACTTTTAATTTCTTAGGTGAATTCATGTCATTATATGGAGTATTTGAAAGAATGCCTATATTAGGTGTTTTAGCTAGTTCTTCTATAGTATTCTCTGCAGCTTATACAATATTCATGTATAATAGAATAGCTTTCGGTGGTTCATACTCTATTTACTTTAAAGAAAATATAGGTGATGTAACTAGAAGAGAGTTTATTATGTTATTAATATTTGTTGTGTTTACAGTATTATTTGGTATCTATCCAGCTCCAATCTTAGATGGTTTACATTACTCAGTTTCTACTTTAATTTATAATATAAACTAGTTTCGAGGTATGATTCTCTTCGTTTTAGCCACTAAGGTAGATATGTAAGCTGGCTAGTACTGTGGATATATATACAAGGTATTATACTTAGTATTTTTAGTACTTAATTGATTATTCAAATTTATTTTTGGATTTTTATATATTCTTATTAGCTCAATGGTAGAGCAGAATACTTCTAATATTTTGATCCAAGTTCGAGTCTTGGATAAGAATTATACAAATAAATATTTATATTTATATATCAGCCCTTATAGCTCAACGGTAGAGCGGAATACTGTTAATATTTTGATAGATGTTCGATTCATCTTAAGGGCTTAATTAAAAATTAAAATTTCTAATGTGACAATTTATATAGAATTTATTATATTCTAGTCCCCTCCGGGGTCTCACCTACGGATGAAACCGCCCCCCCCCCTCCGCAGGTTAGTATGGTAATTAATATAAAATTTATTACAAATAATAGTTTATAATGAGGTAATTTATGTAAATTATATACAAATAATAGTTATTTACCCTTTCCCCTATAAGCTTAGAAAGTAAAGATAATTATAAGAAATTATCCATACTAACTAATAAATTTTATATGCCACAATTAGTGCCATTCTTTTTTGTAAATCAAGTAGTATTCGCTTTTGCAGTATTAACTGTATTAATATACGCATTAACTAAATACATTTTACCAAGATTCGTTCGTATCTTTATTTCTCGTATTTATATAAACAAATTATAGTTATATAAAAAATAAATTTTTATAAGAAGGTCTTATCTTTAAATATAAGATTAGTCTTCTAGTGATGATGAAGATTATTATAGTAAATATTTAATTTGCTATAATAAAAGAAAAAAAAATAATTAAAATTATTCAAATCTCGACATCTTCGAGTTACAATATTGACATATTTGAGTTACATTATATTGTAAAATTGTAGGTTTTTATTTAAATAATAAGAGAAACGTATACTCATATGCAACAACTAGATTTTATATTAAGTCCTCTAGACCAATTTGAAATTAGAGATTTATTTTCTTTAAATGCTAACATATTAGGGAATATACATTTATCATTAACGAATATAGGATTATACTTATTAATAGGTGCATTTATAATCTTAACATATAGCTTATTAGCTTCAAATAATAATAAAATAATACCGAATAACTGATCAATAAGCCAGGAAACTATATATGCAACAGTACATAGTATAGTAGTAAACCAACTTAACCCTAATAAAGGACAAATGTACTTTCCTTTTATATATGCACTATTCATATTTATATTAGTAAATAATTTAATAGGAATGGTACCATATAGCTTTGCATCAACATCACACTTTATCTTAACATTCTCAATTAGTTTCACTGTAGTTTTAGGTGCAACAATCTTAGGATTCCAAAAACATGGGTTAAAATTCTTCTCATTATTTGTACCTTCAGGTTGTCCTTTAGCATTATTACCATTATTAGTATTAATCGAATTCATTTCATACTTATCTAGAAATGTATCCTTAGGATTAAGACTTGCAGCTAACATATTGAGTGGTCACATGCTTTTAAGCATTTTAAGTGGATTTACTTATAACATAATGACTAGTGGTATATTATTCTTCTTCGTAGGTTTAGTACCTTTAGCATTTATTATAGCATTCTCTGGATTAGAATTAGCTATTGCATTTATCCAAGCTCAAGTTTTCGTAGTATTAACTTGTTCTTACATTAAAGACGGATTAGACTTACACTAATTTAACCCGGAAAAAAGATTTTTGATTTTCGTTCCTAGGGTAATTATCTATCGGTATTTACCGCCTTCAAAGATAGCAAATTTTTACCCTACTAACCAAAAGTAGCAAAATTTTGCAGGGTACAAACTAAATATAAGTCCCCTCAGGGTAGTTAAAATACCAGGTAAAATTACCCGGTGAGTTAGTAATAGTTTACTAAATATTGTTAATAAGACTAGCCCGCGGTCACATCCGTGGGTGAGACCCCGGAGGGGACTAGAATATAATAATAATATTGTAATTATTAATGATTATTATATATCTTGATTAAAATTATAAATTAATTTTAAATATATATAGGTTAAAAAAAAAACATAGGATAAAAATTTACATAAACAGGAAAGTCCAAAACTTTTTAGGCATATATACTTGGACTTCTTAAGTCTAAGCTTTATAAAAATATAAGGATTTTAACAGAAACTAGAAATTATTATTTAAATATAATACGAAATTAAAGGTTATAAATAATAATTGCGAACAAGAAGCCTATGCTTAGTTTTTATTTAGAATAATTAAATTAAACAGGAACCGGCTTAATTATCCCTATGTATTAAAGTGTGAATTTAATTAATATAATAATTGTGTAGCTTGCAATATAGGTATGATATACCAAATAAAACAATTTTTTTGAGTTTGATGATGGCTCTGATTGAACGCTGTCCAAGTACTTGACACATGCTAATCGAACGACTAATTAGTTTAATAAACTGATTAGTAGTGGTGTACAGGTGAGTATAAGATAATTTGGCTACCTTGAAGTAAGGGGAAAATCCCTTATAAAAAGAAAGGAAAATAAAAGGTCCGCTTTGAGATGTTAATCTTTATCTCGGTGAGTAGTAGGAAAGGTAATGACTTTTCTAGCAAATAACCGTAGTCGTGACTGAGAGGTCGATCGACCACATTGGGTCTGAAAAAACCCCAATGCGTTTTAGTACAGCAGTGAGGAATATTGGTCAATGGCCGAAAGGCTGAACCAGTAACTTGGAAGAATGAAAATGTATTTTAATAATACAATAACGATTAATTCGTATAAAATTCTAAATAGAACAATGATAATGACAATTTTCTATTTATAAGTCTTGACCAAATTACGTGCCAGCAGTCGCGGTAATACGTAGAAGACTAGTGTTAGTCATCTTTATTAGGTTTAAAGGGTACCTAGACGGTAAATTAAACTCTGAATGAGTACTTTTTTACTAGAGTTTTATATGAGGAGGAAGAATTTCTGGAGTAGTGATAAAATACTATAATACCAGAAGGACTGGTAACGGCGAAGGCATCCTTCTATGTAAAAACTGACGTTGAGGGACGAAGGCTCGGGTAGCAATAAGGATTAGATACCCTAGTAGTCTGAGCAGACAATGATGAATGTCATAGACTAGATAGCGTTTTTAGTCTATAAATGAAAGTGTAAGCATTCCACCTCAAGAGTAATATGGCAACATATAAACTGAAATCATTAGACCGTTTCTGAAACCAGTAGTGAAGTATGTTATTTAATTCGATAACCCGCGAAAAACCTTACCACAGTTTGAATAACATTAAATTGTTACAAGCGCTGCACGGCTGTCTTTAGTTAATGTCGTGAGATTTGGTTAATTCCTAAAATTAACGAAAACCCTCGCTTTATTTATATATATAAAGTGGTTCGCCGGTACATTGGACCAGATAATAGGGATTAAGACAAGTCATCATGGCCTAAATACTGTGGGCTATAGACGTGCCACATACGCCTTAACAAAGGGATGCGATATTGTGAAATGGAGCTAATCCCCCAAAATAGGATATAATATGGATTGTAGTCTGTAACTCGACTACATGAATAAGGAATTACTAGTAATCGTGAATCACCAACGTCACGGTGAATTTAACCTCAGCTAGGTACTAACCACTCGTCAGGCGCTGAAAGAAGTGTGTGCAATAAGTTTGATTTGCTTATGTGTATAATATATATAATCAGGTATATAAATACGTAGGTATTATTTTCGTATGCATGACTTTGATTGGTGTTAAGTCGAAATATGGTTCGTGTAATGGAAATTGCACGGGATGAATAAATTTTAACAGTAAAAATATATATATATAAAATTAACGTTTCCCCCTCCAAGGGACGGATCGGGTACTGGGTATTAGCGTACAGGTACCCGGTCTTATTTTATATAATCTTTTTAAGGTATATTGGAAATCTTTTCCATCTGGTTCGAATCCAGAAATAAGACATATATAGAGGAATATTTAATATATATAAATTTTTCAAGGAAGGGTCCGTTTGTTGGTTTACGGGTTGAGCTGTAAACTCAATGGCTATATGCCATCGAAGGTTCGATTCCTTTTCTTCCTATATTAGAGAATTAATTAAATAATGGTTATTCTTGATATAATATATTTGTTTATTATGATAGAATAGTCATTAGAAAAAAAAAGAAAAAAAAATATAGAAATTACTATTTCTATTTATATTTCTATTTCTATTTCTATATAGATTTTATGTCTACCCTACCGCACGTTTCTGATATAATATATATATATTTTTATTATGTAATAGATATCTTTTTTATTGCTGGTAATAGGGAAATGTTTTCAAACTGGTCCGAGTAGAGAGAAAAGTCAAACTTTCCTTCTGGTTCGACTCCAGAAAAAAGACAAACTAGTAAAAATCTAATGGCTATCCTTCATAATAATATATTTGTTTATTATTATGATAGAAATATCTTTATATATATATATATATGAATAATATTTTTTTATTTAATGATTTTTTAAACAATGGATTTAAAATACAATTTGTAGATATTATCTATTTAATCTCTATTTTATTTGGTGTGTTTACTATTGTAAGTAGAAATCCTATAGTTTCTGTATTATTTTTAATTGGTTTATTTGTAAATATTTCTGGTTTATTAATATTAGTTGGACTAAATTTCATGGGATTATCTTACATTTTAGTCTATGTTGGGGCTGTATCTATTTTGTTCCTTTTCATATTAATGTTGATTAACATTAGAATATCAGAACTATTAAGTGAAACTAATAATGATATCCCTTTAGCTGTTTTAACTGTTTTATTATTCTATTTTATTGTAGGACAAGTCTTACCTTCTAATTTAACAGATAATACTATAGTATCATATTTATCAAATTCATCATCTGAAGTTTACAATGTACAATTAGATAATGAATTTTTTAATATTGTAGATTTAAAACAGCAAATAGCTTATGCTAGCAGTAAAGCATGAGATAGTTCATTAGTAGATGTTACTCATATTAGTGGTATTGGTAATATTATGTATACTAGTTATGCTATATGACTAATCATTGTATCAGTTATCTTATTAGTTGGTATGGTAGGTGCAATTGTGATTACAATTAAGCAAAAATAATTAAACTCTATTTTTGCACCAAACAACTATTTTATATATTTAGTTGGTTCATTCCAATATATATATATTTATAGTTTGTTTAGTTTTATAATATTAACTATGAAAACTTATTTATATTATAAATATATATATATGATCTATAGATCGAATGACAACTTTCAAAATCATCCTTTTCATTTAGTATCTCCTTCGCCTTGACCGCTTTTTACAAGTATTTCATTATTTATTCTTACAACATCAACCGTTTTATTTATTCACGGTTTCCAAGGTTTTGAGTATTTAGTATTTGTTGCGGTAATTAACGTAGCTTACGTTATGGGTTTATGATTTAGAGATGTTATTTCAGAGGGTAAAAAAGTCTATATTTAGTAAAAAAAAATATGAGTTTTTATATTTTTAATTTTAGTAAACTTCAATATAGAGAGATATAACATAAAATATATTAATAATTAAAATAAAAAATAATTATTTATGAGATTTATATATCTTTACTATAAATAATATTTATGTAGATGTATTTAATTTTATAAGCAGCTCGAGTGAAAATTAGATAATAATAAGAGCGTACCTTTTGCATAATGTGTCTGCAAGTTAATTTTAGAATCAGTTGATTCACGGGATTTACTGAAGCAGACGGACATTTTGGTGTAAAATTTGTTGAATCTAAACCAAAATCAGATACACGTAAAAGATCTGTAAGTACTAATATAAGTATTAAATTTAGGTTAGATCTACGTTATGAACCAAATTGTTAAATATTAAGGAAATTTTATCTATCTTGTAAGTTATCAGTTTGAAAATAAAAGTGGTAAAGTATTATCTTTAAATGTTTCAGCAATAGGATTTGTAGTTAAATATTACAATGTATACTAGCCCGCGGTTTCATCCGTGGGTGAGGCCCCGGAGGGGACTAGGTAGAGACTTTAAATATGGATAAATTGTTTATAATATGATGCTTTCTAAACAACTGAACAAAGTAGATTAAAAATAAAATAAATACAATCTAATACGAATAATAAATGAAAAATAGTTTTAAATTAATATAAATACATATTTAAGTAAAAAATTAAAACTATTAAAGTGCCCTCTTAAAACTTGACTATATGCTGGAAAGTTCTAAATATTTAGGCTAATCAGCAGGGAACCTATAAATTTATATTTGTTTTAGTAGGACCCTCAGAGACTACATGTCAAGGATTAATACATTATTTTAGCTTAAAATTAACCTATTAATTAAGATATAGTCCAAACAAAATAGTAATATTTTGATTAATAAGACATATTTAGGAAATCATACAAACGCTGTACAAAAAGGATTAAATCTAGGAGTAGGTTTATTCATTATTTCAGAAGTTTTCTTCTTTTTAGCTATATTTTGAGCATTCTTTCACAGTGCTATATCTCCTAGTATAGAATTAGGAGCACAATGACCACCATTAGGTATTCAAGGTGTTAATCCTTTCGAATTACCATTATTAAATACAATAATTTTATTATCTTCAGGTGTTACAATTACCTACGCACATCACTCTTTAATACAAGGTAATAGAAAAGGAGCATTATATGGTACAGTTACTACAATTATTTTAGCTGTTGTTTTCACATTCTTCCAAGGTGTGGAATATACAGTATCTTCATTCACTATCTCTGATAGTGTTTATGGATCATGTTTTTACTTCGGTACAGGTTTCCACGGGTTACACGTTATTATAGGAACAGCATTCTTAGCTGTAGGTTTATGACGTTTAGCTGCATACCACTTAACAGATCACCATCACCTTGGTTACGAATCAGGTATATTATATTGACACTTTGTAGACGTTGTATGACTTTTTTTATACATCTCTGTTTATTACTGAGGTTATTAAATATAAATTTAAAGGTATATATTTGTATCTATATATCTTATATATACAAATTATTCGTGCACAAGTTATCATACTTTGTAGCAAGATTAAAGAGACTATGCTACAAAGTAGCAATATTAAGGAGACTAAGTTACTTTGTAACAAGATTTTAGAGACTTTAGTTTAAAGGTAAAACATGTGACTTTTAATCATTACCATATGGGTTCAAGTCCCATAAGTCTTATCTAAATTAATTAAGAAAAAAATTTTTTTTTTTTTTTTTTTTAAGGTAACATATAACTAAAATATAATAAATATAGCCACGTTATATCTATATAATATTTAAAAATGACTATAAGTTAACGGTAGACTGCTTATTTACCATATAAGATGTGCTGATTCGAATTCAGCTAGTCATAATTTAGTCCATATTACCTAGAAGGATGGTGGGCTAGTATAAGTTATTTATTATAATAATATATAAAATATGTTATTAATTATTATGGCTATAAGTTAATGGTAGACTGTTTACCTTCCAAGTAAAGTGTGTCGATTCGATTTCGACTAGCCGTAAAATATATATATAGTAGGGTTAGTAACTTAATTGGTAAAGAATTTTCTTGTCGAGAAAATAGATGCCGGATCGATACCGGTCTAACCCGTAAAAAAAAAAAAAGAAGTATAAATTATCTTAAAGGATATATTATAATACTTTAAATGTTAAATATTATAATACTTAAAGTATTATAAAGGAAAAGTTGCTATTGGTAGGGTAAGATATTTGCTAAATATTGTGTTTTTACACTTAGATGTTCGATTCATCTCTTTTCCGAAGAGCATAGTTTAATAGGTAAAACTGTAAGCTTCAACCTTATATTTCTTAGTTCAAGTCTAAGTGCTCTTGAAGTTCTAAAGTTCCTAGGAGACAGATTAGTTTAGTATAATTTTATAGGTTCTTTAACTTAACTGGTAAAGTGTGTTCTTGATAAGGATATGTTCAGTGTTCGATCCACTGAAGAATCATAAATTATAATATTACAAGTCCTA